>JARHVA010002829.1:2092500-2335284 GCA_037957365.1 Torreya grandis
ATATATAAGCATGATTAAAACAATCAAGTATAATCATATTATACAATGATAATAAACTAGAGTCATACCAAATAATCATTTTATCAACATAACATTTAAACTAGAACAACATCCATCACATAGTCCAATGTCAACCATATTTAAGCAAAACATGCTTAAAAAATTCTTATAACAACATCTACAACATGTCATAAAGTCAGGGCATGACAATTCCATAGTGCAAATTTGAAATCAAATATGCTACAATGTTTATTAATGAAACACACTTGTGGCAATAGTGCCATAATAGAGAATTTAGAACCCAAAACTGGGTGATCCCTAATATGCATTGAAATATATATTTTAAACATAAATGAAATTGTCTAAAGATTTTAAGTTAGTCTTCTCTATTTATTTTATAAACTTGAGGAAATAACCCCTCATATCATTTATTCTTGGGTCATATAATGCTCAAATAATATTTTAAAAACTCAATTAACCATTAATTAAATGTTACAACAATCAAATCAGTATACTGACCTTAATCATGATCAAATTCAATGGTAATACTCTAAAATGTATTTTAATAATTATAAAAAAAATATTTAAATTATAATCAGATTCGATCTAAATAGTAGCCCAACTAGGACTACATCAAAAAAATAGGTTCAGTCAATATTAATACTTAAATAAAAAATTGAACTGTGTAATCAATGAAAAATGTGAGATAAAGATGAACCCAACCATTAGTATCCCTTACCAACCCATACATCATCCATGAGATGGAAATATCTTTTAAAAAATAAACACAATGAAATAAAGGACTATAAGAGTTAGAAGTGAAAGATAAAATTATCACACCAAGTAATTTAGGGATTTGTCCACATAAAAAAGTATAACATGAACATGTATAATTTAAAGGGACAACATATTTAATAACTTCACCAGAAACTAAGCATACACCCAAAAAAACCATCCATGGTTCCACTCATTATTTCATTCATCTATAACTCCATCTAATTAATGAGATGAAAATAACCCAATTAAATAATAGCTAAGGTTCTCATTGGAGTCATAAATCACATCAACCAGCATTTTATAAAACCCAACATTTATTTTCACTATTAAATAAAAGACTAGAAAATAATACAATACAAATAGATAGTGTCGAGAGAGCGAAAGAGGGTGAATTGGGTTAGGAAATTCCCTAGTTTTTCATAAATTTCATTCTTAATTATATAAAAATTCCCTTCATTCTAACTTTACAAAATTCTAGCTCTATGTTTTATTTGGTATAAGAAAATGAGAACAAGGAACAAAAATGAATAAAAAGACAACTTACTTTTTATAAAGTGTAACTGAACCAAAAACCTTTGTTTTTCCTTTGGTAAGTTTCTTCCTTTCTTCTTTTATTCTAATATTTTTTTTTGGGATGCTTCCAAAACAATATTTAACAATTAAAATATACTTTTCCAACAACCCTTAAACACAAAAATCATTGTTATCACATCATGGGTGCTAAGAAATGGTAAGTTCCATAATGTCATGGCAATGATTTCTACATAGCATGCACCAACTACTCTAAATTTCTCCATTTTCTTATTTCCATTCTTCTAAGGTTAATGCCTCATGAATTCCCATGAGCCAATAGTTTCAAAAAAACACTTAATAATTTAATATGATTTAAAAAAATAATTTTCAAATCATAAAAATAATATCCATTCCAAACTATATATTGGAACCAACTTTTTTTTATGATCAATGATTATGTCTTGTAACTTCAATAATGAGGAATCAATTCCTATACTATTATTAAAACCCAAGAACTATGTTTCTTAATAATAAGGAAATTCTTTCATGATATAATCATGTAAAAATAATATAAAAAAGAGCATAATTTTCATAATACCAATTATTAATGTTTAAATAAAACATCAATAAAAAATATGCACATTACAGGGTTGCCACAATACAAACAACATAAAAATGTCATGGTGAAACCAAACAAGTTCTCTCTAAAAACTCATTTTTATATACATGTACATCATTACTATGAGGGTTCAATAGATTATTCCATTCTCAAGCCTAGCTCATTTTTTATGTACCTATAATCATAAAAATGGCACCAACATCACCGATACTAAAAAAACATTATACTAAACACTAACTAAAAATTAAATGTTAACATAACCAGCTATTAAATGTCAACATGAAACTAAGTTAAATATTTTTAAAAACTTATAAAATATTAAGTTGGGATTTCACAAGGTAGTAAAGTATGTTATTTAAGGCTACCAAGGTAGGATATGCCAATATCATATTTTCATTTTTGGCATATGACGTGCTAGTTTTACATAAATTGTCTATATCATAGTTGCTTACCTTTCATTACTTTATTTATTAGTATGTATATTTAATTGATATCATTTATATCACTTTAAATTTAGCCTTAGTTTTCCTTATGGATCTTGGGTATTATTGTGCAGACTAATTATCTAGTGATTACCATGTTTATGAGTCTATTTAAACATTAATCATCAACCCAAGGTGTGTACATTTTTTAAGAGTGTCAACACTATATATGAATTACTAATTTAGAAATCAACTTACTTCTCTAGCTACATTATAATGAATTTATGTTGAATTTACCAAATAGATATATTATAAAACTATTGTGATAGAATTATAGAACTATACCACACTTATGTACCATGCATGCATCACACTGATATAATAAAACTTAATAATAAAATCAACTTACACAACACACTAAAAGTAAATAGGGTCAGGATCTTCACAACAACTCATTTTGAGGGGGGCCTTCCTCATTCAAAACTGAGCTCTAATACCTCTTTGAGAGAATTCACAAATTTCTTAAAAATTCAACTTTCTCATTACTCAACTATAAATATAAATGCTATAGTTCAAAAACTTCTACCATTACCTTATAAAAATTATCTCACTCTTAGTCTGATCTAGGATCTACCTTTAAATACAGAAGGCATTATATTGACTCTTAAGCAAAAACACCAAACTAGGAAAAATACAAATACTTAAAAACTACCCCAATCAACCTTCAAGTGGTTAGTAACTAAAGTTACTTGTTTTAGGTTTAACTAGGTTAGATATAAGGCATATTATTTTGCTATTTTATTTCCTTTTATCTTTTCTCATTATCCTTGTCTTTCCCATCTTTGGTATCACATCCAATTTCTCCTTATATGTAGATAATCTATACAATAACTACGATTCTTCCCAATCATCCATTTGCTTCCCTAAAATAGCTAGATGTGTCTAAAATATCTCCTCAATAATGACTTTGTTTTGCATAATGGTTGTAGTAACTCTACAGTAGCTACAGGCAACCTGTAGGTGAAACCTTCAACTATTATGAACACTCTATAGTGGCTATAGGAAACCTATATGTGAAGCCTATAGTTATTTTAGGTATTTTGTAGTGACTGCAAGTAACTTATAGGTGAAGACTACACTTGATGTAGGTATTCTATAGTGGATACAAGCAACATGGAGGTGAAGCCTACATTTGATGTGGGCACTCTGCAATGGTTATGGGCAACCTGTAGGTGAGGCCTATAATTGTTATGAGCATCCTATAGTAGCTATGGCTTAGCAAGATCCTGTAGCCTTTCATGACCCTTCAAATGTTTGTTAGATAAATTCACACCAATATAATTTAATCAAGGAAAAGCATCAATAATTCATAACATAACATTATATATATATATATATATATATATATATATATATATATACATGAACATACAAAATCATAACTTCATTCATTTACATTAGTGACAGATAGTTATGAGATTTACATAGAAAAAGACATAGGCTAAGCATGGATGAGGCTATAAAATTAATTAATTATTGGCCTCATCACTCCCCTCTACTTAGCCTCTTTCTCAACCTTGAGAAAGCCTTGGTTGCATTCTAAAACCACAAAATTTTCTAAAGTATAGGGGTTTAGGATAGCCTAACCCTCCCAAGATGTAAAAACCTTTAGCATTCTCAATGTGTTCCCATATTTTCTTCTCTGCCTCTCTGTCAATTAGAACATTTCCTTCCCATTCAGGAATTGGGAACCAAAATATAGGGGGTTGAAACATCAATCCCAACAATTGTATTGTGTACTTCTTGACAAGTTCAATATATAAGTATACTCTATGGATGGCCCCCCTAAGATTTTGAGGGGAGTACGGTACCTTTATTTTCAAGGCATCTAAGATTTTTACCCATCTATGAGAGCAGGCAACAAAATTTTCCTTCCATCTCTTTCCATGAGACTCAAATAGTGGTTATAGGCTTCTACCTACTTTTTAACAACCCATTCTTGTGGAGTATTTGTGTTCATAAATGAGATCCATTCTTCCACTACAACATCTAAATCTTAGTATTCACCCTTGATCATCAGGGTGGTTTCTTTCTCCTTTTCTTAATATTCTTCCATTTGTTTTCTTCTTCTAATTTTATTTAAAACATATGAATAAAATGCATTTAATAGGACATCCCCCAGATAGATGTTGGGATTTCATTTTATATCACTAGGAATAACATATTGGTGAATATAGATTTCACTTAGCTAAGTTTGAAGATTAGGATCAACATGTATATGCTCATTAAAAAAATATCTTAGGTCACAGACCATATAATATTGATCATTATAAATCCTATCATACCTTAATTTCAACCATTTTTCTTCAAAGTATATAGCATACACCCTAGAAGGGGGTCTACACTCCATCAATAATTTAGTAGTTTCATGAAATTTTCCAATCTTTTCCTTCAAATATCTGATCCTAATTTCAATAAATTCCAATTTTTCTTATAATTCATCATGTTTTTCTTTTGATTCAATATATCCCTTGAATATCTATACCAATTCTTTTTGGTAAGCTTCATTATTATTGAATTTTTCCTTCAAAAAATCAAAAGATCATCAGTCTCTAATAGAATGGTGGCTGAGAAATCCACATCAATAACTTATTTTGTTGTAAGTGTTGGTGTAATGGGCAATGGAGGAGGAAATCCCTAATATAAGGGTACCAAAGCTAGAGCATACTCTATTGTAGGGACTTTTATGTCCAAGGTGGATGAGGATATTATAGGTTCCTTTATGAATGCAGCTACAGGTTCCTCCACTATATTCTCTTTATCCCTAGAGGGTTCTATAAAATCTACTTCTCCCAGAAGTGTTTCAATGCCTCATTTTCCTTTCAATTTTATTATCTCATTTTTGAGTTTGTATATTTCTTCCATAGCTTGTTCTAATATTTAAAACTCCTGATCATGAGAAAAAATTTCTTGTTTTCTTCCTTTTTCTATAACCTCTTCTTTAGCCAATTCTTCTTCTCCTACATGTTTCTCTACCTCTCTTAATTCCTCCTCTGTATATCCAATGTTTTTTAGGAGATCAATGTCCTCCTCAGTGAATCTAGATGGGAGAGGTGACTATTCTTCTTCTTCTACCTTAATAGATCTTTTATTAGTAGACCATTCTATTATTTCAAATCCATCAGGATTTTTCTTAATCCTAGGCTCTTTTATTGGTTCTTCATCATCACTGATAGCTATGGCTAAGGAGGCTATAGTGGTCTTTTGTTTCTTCATCCTTTGAGATCTCCTAAAAATAGGTCTCCTTTTTGACACCATGGGTTTCTTCCCCTTGATTTTCATTTTCCTTATAGGAGGGGTGACTGAAAGAGTTTGTTTTTCTTGTGCATCAATTGACAGGGGAACTTCTTCTTGTCTAGTAGTAGATAGTGTGGAGGAATCAATCTGAGGTGAGGACATAATGGGAGAAGGTACATGCTATTGTGGTTTTTCCTCCTCTATGTTAGAAGAGAATAAGACTAGACTTCTCCTCTTCTTCTTTCCCATAGCAGTATTAGATGGACCTTCAATGGCTATGGGCTAACCAATAGAACTAGTGCCCTCAACATCTTCCTAAATAGTTTATTGGGGCTGATCCTTAGGGGATTCCCTCTCATCAGTGCCCTCTTCTTGCTGGGGTACAATAATTTCTAGGGCCAAAAATTACTCCCAAGTGAGGTCAAGCCTGAAAAAAGCTAATCCTTATTTAATTATGAGATATATTAGGTATTGGTGAGATAGGGGTGTTTCAATGCCCTTATGATATTCTTTGGACATTCTTTTCAAAATATTCCATAAATTTTTTGGAACATTGATGACTCTATTATGCCTTAAATGGTTTAAAATTTTGAACTAGAGAGTGTAAATGAGGGAATACCTTCCCTCACAGGTCATGTACCTGATAATATATGATGTTATCTCTCTCCATCCCATAGGTATGTTAAGTCTTTCCACACCTCCCTTCTTTAATACTAGACTTTCATTTACCTAGAAAAATTGCTCCCTGGCTTCTTGGTCATTAGGTTTATCCTACCAATTTTTCCCCATGCTTGGTAGCCTAGTTGCTTAGCTCACCAAGGTCTCAATAACTAGAAATGTAATGCCACATATATTGGCTTGGTTTCTATCAAAATAACCTATAAATTCCCTAAAAAGAGGCTCTAAAAAATTTTGTAACCATTCAAAATAGGTGGTTAAATCAACTCTATGGAAGACATCCCAACTAGCTTGGTCTCCCTATAAGTGCTTATGGTCTATGGGCTCTTTTCACATGACTAACCCTCCTATTTCAGCCTATATATTAGTCCCTTTAACTAATATTTAGTTTCATACTCTTTAGACCTATGGAAATCTACCTAAATCAAAGCAAGGGTTTTTTCTATAATGGTAAATGTGGGGTTTGCAAGTTGCAGGGTTTGGTTCATGAATGGTGAATGTGAAGTTGTCAATTGCAAGGTTTGGCTCAATAATGGTAGATGTAAGGTTAAAAGTTGTAAATTATGGTGTCTCAAGGGTTCTCATGGTGCATGAGGTTTTAACCTGTAGCATTATCCCCCCACTTGAGTTATCACATGTCCTTAGGTGATGTGGAACTAGTAGGAAGTATAGGATAAAATGGGTCATTGTGAGGAATAAAAGTGTGGGTTTAGAGGTGATGTGATATAATTTTGAATGAATTAATGAATAAAGTCATGATTGAATATTCTTTATTAATACCATACATTCTATATTCAAGTAATGAAGATAGTTTTAATGATGAAATATATGGTGTACCTTATAATAATGGTATTCTTGATGTGACACCTAAGGAGTTACATGTGTGTTGGCATGCAACTATTTGCATGTGAATGATTAGCATACATAATGATTGGGCTAAAAATTAGAACTAGAGTGAAGTGGACCCTTTTTGAAGTGATTGGGAGATTACCAGTGGTTAGGCATTGATGATGCCCATAGTTCATGTACATATGATGTAGGACAATATACATAGAATAAGAGTCTAAGACTTGAAGGATAAATGATTGCTTTCATACCATAAGGTGACATTTGAAAATTTGAATGATCCAAGTCATGGGCTAGAAGATCCTAAGTAGGTAGCTGAGGGCATTATTGCCTAGTGACTATCATTTACATGAATTGGTTGATAAGTGTCTAGATGTTGCTTATGCCCTAGAGGTTTTATGCCTAGTGGGATTGGATATAGTAATCAATAGTGTATTCAACATGGAATCTATGTGCCAAATAAATCTAAGATATCATTGGTCAATACAGTGAAATTATCTTCATAAAATGACCAAAAATTAAAAATGAATCATGGGTGTCCCTATAGGCATAAATTCTAGTCTACAATACTTCCACATGAAAAGGGAATTTGTATGCTTTGTTATGGCTCTATAGCTTAGTATTCAGGGGTATTTTTAGGTAATAGATATGATATTTTATTCCTCAATCCTCCTTCATTCTTCCATGAGGTTGTCTAATGACTTTTATGTAATTCCCAAAATCCAATAGCCGAGCCATAAGTGAGAGTTATAGGAGGATCTATCTTGCATGCTCTATATAAAGGTGAGAATAGGCATGAGAGGGTACCTATAGTAGCTATAGAAGTGTCTATAGTAAGCTACAAAGTGATGGCCAACTATGTAGAAGGTGCCCATAGCATCTACAAAAATGCCCATAACAACTAGAGAAAACCTATGTTGATGTGAATAGTTGGGATTTGAGGGATTTTCCTCTCTGTGCATCCTTTCTCACTTTCCCTTTTTCATTATTTTTGTTTTTACCCATAAATAGCTAGTAATCTAGTTTTCTACCTAGGCCCTTTTTACAAATTTGGGTAGCCAGCAAGCTAGTTTTCTACCCAGAAGCTACCAACAACACCCAAAAATGAGTTTTCATTGTTGGATTTTTTTTACTCTAACTATTGTTTATAATAGAATGTTTATTCAAGGTCTTTATCAAGTCATCTAGAAGGATGACTAGTTAAGGACCAAGTGAATGTCTCATTCTTCATACTAGAGGAGGGCAAGGACATCCTCCTCTCCTTCATCTAAGTGTGGATTGGTACTCCCTTTGTCTAATGAGATAGCATGCCTAGCTAGGACATCATTGTATCCATCTTGTAATTGTTTTCATATGTGACTGGTAAATTCTTCTTGAGTAAGTGGCTTTTTTAACAACTTGAGTTTATGGCCATTGACTACAAGATGATATCTCACTGGATTAATGGTTTGGAGTTGGACTGCTCCATTGTCAAAAACATGCTCAATCTCAAAAGGACCAAGCCATCTAGTCTAGAGTTTACCCTTATGGTCCTTGTATTTAGAGTCAAGAAAAGGGCCCAATCTCCTATTTAGAATTATCTATTCTAAATGTACATATCATACCATCTAATCCATTATTTTTGTACAAGATCTATGTTTTGTAATACCTATTATCTATATTCATCTAAGGCATTCAACTACAGAAGCCTTTCTTTTTGGGCTTAAGATATATCCATTCCAATTTCTAGTGTTATTTATAAGGTCTTGTGCTCAAATTCAATTGGCAAGATAGGTTTATTTTCATATACCAAGTCATATGGAGCGAAGCCTATAGTAGTCTTCCATGGGATTTGGCAAGCCTACACAACTTTAGGAAGCCTAGCCTCCTAATCCTTATGAGATAGACTAAAAGTCTTTATCAAAATATTTTCTAACTCTCTGTTGGTGAATTCCACCTATCCATTAGATTTTAGATGATATGGAGTTGATTTCTTATGTCTTATCTCATATTACTAGACTAAAGTAGTAATTAAATTAGCAGTAAATTGGGGTCCCTGATCAGTGACTATTTCATGTGGCATGCCATATCTAGTAAATGTTTACTCATTGAGGAAATTTTCCACCTTCTCATCCCTAGCATGTGTAAGAGCCTTTAATTCCACCCATTTAGTGACATATTTAGTATAGACAAGGATGTACTCTTTATTGTTGGATTTTAGATCAAAAGGTCCTACAAAGTCTAGGCCCCACTTTTTAAATAGTTCAAGCACCATCTAGGATTGCAAAGGCATTTTATCTAAATGTGTGGGTCTCCCCATACACTAACATATATCACAATGATTAGTATATGTTATTGCATCTTTGTGGAGTTAGGGCCAATAATATCTTGTATTCAAAATTTTGACTACTATATGCTTGGCTACAAAGTGTCCTCCACAGGGTTCATCATGGTAGGCTTTGAGGATATCTATAACTTCATCTTCTCTGAGACATATTTTGATGATAGGGTCAGGCCCAATATAGAAAAGGAAACTAGATAACCATGAATATCTGGACTTTTGTGAATCAATGTTTACCTTTGTCTGGGGAGGAAGTGTTGTGGAAGTAACCTTGTTACAAGGTAGTTATCAATATCAACATACCAGGGTGTGGTACAGGTGAGAGAAAATAGGTGCTTATCTAGAAATGATTCATCCACTATCATATCTCTTAAGTATTTTTATCATGATAAAAAGTCAACCAACACATTATATTGACCAAGCTTATCTATAATGGTGATATCAAATTCTTGTAATAAGAGTAGCCATCTTATCACTCTAGCTAGAACAACTAGTTTGTTAATAAGGTATCAAATGGTTACATGGTCTATATGAACAAAGACCTAATACCATATGATGTAGTGAAAAAACTTGTTGATATCATAAACTACCACCAAGGACTTTTTTTTAGTAACTATGTAATTTAATTATACTACCTATAGGTTTTTACTTACAAAATATATGGCATAATTGATTGCTTCCTATTTTTGGCTAAGCATAGCTTTGAGGTAGTATCTAAAACATCTATGTGAATGTGTAAGGGAAGCTTCCAATTAGGACCATGTATAATAGGGGTGGTGGTTAATAATTCCTTTAATTGTTTGAAGGTTGTATCACAAGCAGGAGTCCAAATAAATTCAGCTTCTTTAGTCATAAGGTTGAACAATGGTGTTGCTACTTTATTGAAATTGTTGATGAATCTCTTATAGTAACCAGCATGTCCTAAAAAAATCTTAACATATTTATATTTTTGAGGAATAGGTAGATTTCTGATGATGCTAATTTTTGTAGGGTCAACATTAATTTCTTCAATAGATACGTGGTGGCCTAAGACAATACCTTCTATCATAAGCATGCAACATTTCTTATGGCTGAGAGACAGATGGTGCTCCTAATACAATTTCATCACTTTTTTAAAGTTTTTGAGGCAATCATCAAATGTCTTTCTATAGATAGTGAAGTCATCCATATATATTTCTACACATTCATTGGCCATATTTATAAAGATACACAGGATAGCCCTCTGGAATGTTGCAAGAGTGTTACATAGCCCAAAAGGTAATACATCATAAGTATAAGTACCATAGGGACAAGTAAATTTGGTCTTTTATTGGTTCTCAGGAGTAATTCTAATCTGATTGTAACCACTGAAGCCATCTAAAAAGGCAAAATATTTCTTCCCTGCTAGTGTGTCCAACACTTGGTCAATGAAGGGTAGAGGAAAGTGATCCTTCCTAGTTATTGTATTGAGTTCCCTATAACCAATGCATACACACCATTCTTCATTTTTATTTGGTAAAATTACCAAAGGTGACACCCATTCACTATCTAATATGGGATATATAAATATAGTAGTCAAAAAAAAATTATAATTCCCTTTTGACTATTTCTCAAAGAGTTGGATTCATCCTATGTTGTGGTTGTCTGATTGGTTAGCACTCTTCTTTGATGTAGATATTATTTGTGCATAGTTTTAGGCTAATTCATTTTATATCCTCATAATCCCATGTAAAATCACATTTTATTTTGCATACAACATGTTGACTAGGTGTTTTTCCTCATTTAACTCCAATTTGCTATTAATAAGCAATGTTTTTCTGAAGAGATTTCAATTTTCTATGATAGTGCTTTTATTATTTATATATTTCTAATGGATCTAGTTTGGATTCAACTATGAGGCATCTACTAGTGGAATATATTATATACAAATGCATCAAAATTATATAATTCCCAAAAGCTAAAAAATGGGCACTCAACACTTTGCAAGTGGTTGAGATATGTGGAAGGAGTTTGGTAATTATGCTAAAGAACATTGGAGAGAATGGTATCTTCCTCTTGATCAACCAATGTGTATGTATGGTCTATGGTAAATACAAGAATCAAGGAAGGCTACTCTGTCTCATCTTATTTATCCCATAATGAATGCTTAGGTGTAAAAATTGGCTATGCTGGGGGATAAAGGACCAAATTCTTAATTTGGTTGCTCTTGGAGATCATCATGTTACCCGATCTACAACTGATGAAGGTATCAGTTATGGAAGGCTAAATTTATCCTAAGAAAAGGGG
Source organism: Torreya grandis (assembly GCA_037957365.1). Classification (NCBI taxonomy): domain Eukaryota; kingdom Viridiplantae; phylum Streptophyta; class Pinopsida; order Cupressales; family Taxaceae; genus Torreya; species Torreya grandis. The sequence continues at coordinate 2,104,238 of JARHVA010002829.1, forward strand.
GTATCCACCCAAATTATACTTAGGCTACAACATAATGTAATTTATAGGATACTCTGAAGAATCTATAGTGATGACAAGATCTTTAATGATTCCCTCTATCTGGATGTAGACTTGGCAGCCTTTTACAGTAGTGTAGACGTGGGATGAATATTATTCAAATTTAGTTTATGCATAGTTTTGATTATCACTACATTTATTATAGCCCCCAAGTCTATTAATGTGTTATATAGTTGTTAGTCATAGATCTGGGTTGTTGCCACCATGCATCCTGGATCTAAATATTTTCTTGGTAGGGTGTTCTCTAGCATGATGTCTACTAGTTGACCAATCACATGCATAGTATTGGGATCTTTTTTCTTCCTTCCTAATTTTCATAGATAGAGGTCTCTAACATCTTTGGAATATATGGATACATCCTTGATGGCTTGGAATAGAGGGATTTTGATACAAATGTTCTTAAGCTATCCCATGAAATCAAACTTAAGTTCAATTGTATGTCATTGAAAGCTGAGATGTTCTAGAAATAGGAGGATTATTTCATCTATAGCTTTATTTACTAGTTAAAAGAGTTTTTGAGGTGATGGAGGTAGGTTATCATGTTATTCTAGAGTTTCATCATCTAAATACCTTATTATGGGTGGTGTTGGGGGTGGTAGAACTTCCCTTAATGGAGGTAAACTTATTTTATTTTCATCATGTATGTTGGGTACTGAACAGGCTCAATATTTAATATAGATTGTACTAGCTTATTTATAGGATTTTGTATGGGTTGGGTATGTATTTGGTTAGGTTTTGGTGAATATTTTGTATTAGGTATAATAAAATAGGTTGTTATTACTATTATGGAGGAAATCCTCTTGGAGAGCTTCCCCATGGCTAGTTAGGTCTCTAGGGCTATTGCCAATGGTTTATGAAGGGTGGGCCTTAGAGAGGTTGCCAAACTTGCACCTAATATAGGGATACATTTTTTGGAGGCTATTAAGAGGTGGTGGGGTAGCTTTCTTGAGGTGGCTACCAACTAAAATTAAGAGGTGGGTTCATCTAAAGACTTGTCGAATTGAGAGTAGCATTTGTAAATTGTGAATTAAAGGAGGTAGAATTTAAAAAAGGTGGACATTGTCCCATACCTTGATAAGGTGGTCTTAGAACCCATGGACCTAGTAACTATATCAACCTATAGCGTGTAGCTCTACTATTTCTAGTTCTTCATCTATGATGTGAGCTACTTTAGCCCAAACCTCATGACATCTATAATCAGCCTTTTTCTTCTTAAAATATAGATAATAAATGGTCAAGGCTTGATCCAAATATTATTGTGTTTGTCTTGAGTGTATTCCATCTGGTTGGGTTGCCAAATGGCTAATGATATCAAGTTTCATGTCATGTAACAGTTTACTAACCTTAGTTTTTGATAGGCCATTTATAGTTTCCAATGGAAGCTTTCTGCCCTTGACTTGTTTATGGCAGATGTAGAATAATTCTTACTTAGCTCTTTGATATCTAAGAATGGTATGTGAGAAATATCCCCTCCAATCATTAGGTCTAAGGCTTCTAGACAATCTTCTCTGACTCCTTTCAAGAAGATGAATTTCAAAGGTTCTTTTCCAAGTGCACTTTGCTTGAATTTTTGTACATCAAACATGAATCGTTCAACATAGTCCTCCAAGGACTCATCCCCCTCTTGAGTCATCCTAAATATGTCATTTATTCTATAACTTTTTCCTCTTCCATATTCTTGATACTTGGCCAAAAATTATTTTTCATATCCTCCCAAGTGCAGATTGAATTACTACACAATCCCATAAACTAATGAAGTGTTGAGTCTTTGAGAGTAGCTAGAAAAAGTTTTAATTTTTTTGCATCTTACCTATAGCCATAACTTCTATAAAGGATATCAAATTCAAATAAGAATGTGTTTGGGTCTTCTAATAGTGTACCTCTAAAATTAGGCAAGGTTGAGGGTGGAATGTTTTTCATTTGTATTATGCCTATTACATCTAGAATAGGAAATTCAAAAGTAGCTATGTTTGGAGTCCTATTTTCATCCACAAATTCTCCTTATCTGCTCACGAAGGCTCTTCTTGTGATATGAATACCAAAGGTACTTAGGATCTCATCCTCAAACTCTATGTCAATCCCTTGGTCAGCATGATAATAAACATTTATCTACTGATCCTTAGTCTTTTTACTAGATGAAGGGTCTAAATATTCTTCTAAGCTTCCTTTGATTTGATCAAGAAAGCCTTGTTGAAATTTTGTAAATATGTTACTCTCTAGAGTGTCTAGTTCATGTAGTTCCTTTTCTTTGTTTATTCTTACCAGCTCAACTAATGCTTCTTCTACTTTTATTTCCTTTTTCAAAGCTAATAATTCTTCTTCTACAAGTTGCCTCATTTAGTTTGTAGTGTTCTCTTCTTTAAGAGCCTTCTAGCTTATAGTATATTCTTCAATAGGATTCTAATTTTCTATAGGTGTTTGCGGTTCTTTCCTAGCAGTATATTGTGGCTTGTTTGGTAGGAATCTCCCTTGACAATATCTTTCTCTCTACATAAATTTTATGCCACTCCTTCAGTTGTCCTATCCCTTCCTACACAGAGTTAGTTTTTTTTCATTTTCATGTGTTCAAGGGGTTTGTTTCAGACCAATTTTTAAAAATAATGCAAAAATAAAGGAGTAATGAAATTAAAACAATAGTAATTAAAATTCTACTTATATAAACTAGCAAAGGTTATCTACTGAAAGCAAGAAAATTATTCTAGAAAGCAGGAAATGAAAGCAGAAAAAATTATTCTAGAAAGTAGGAAATGAAAACAAGAAAATTAAAAGCACACTTTGCCAAAAATAAATCACTTTTGTAGCAAATAAATTCTATAAACATGACTTAAGTAACTTATGCATTATTTACTTCCAAAAACATAGATATCTAGCATAAGACACTGTAGTACCATCACTTGACTTACCTAGATGGAACTATATGTCCAAAAACTTAGACATTTGGTATAAGACACTGCAATTTCCTCACTCAACTTGTTTGGCTAGGTCAAATAGTACATTAGCCAAAAAAAATTAATGATTGATTTTTTATATAATAAGTGACACCCTCCCTAGCAATGGTGACAAAATGTTGTGCAGACTAATTACCCAGTGATCACTAGATTCATGAGTCTATTTAAACATTCATCATCAACCTAGGGTGTGTATGCTTTTCAAGAGTGTTAACATTGTATATGCATTACTAATTTAGAAATCAGATTACTTCTCTATTTTCTATATAATGAATTTATGCTAAATTTATTAGACAAATATATTATGAAACTATTATGATAGAATTACAGAACTATTCCACACTTATGTCCCATACATGCATCGCACCTATATAATTAGACTTAACAATAAAATCAACTTACACAACACACTAAAATTAAAAAGGGTCAAAATCTTCACAATAACTCATTCTGAGGGGGGCCTTCCTCATTTAAAATTTAGTTCCCATCCCTCTCTAAGAGAATTCATAAACTTCTTACAAATTCAACTTTCTCATTACTCAATTATGAATACAAATGCTATAGTTCAAAAACTTTTGCTATTACCTTCTCAAATTTATCTAACTCTCGATCTGATATAGGTTCTGTATTTAATTATAGAAGGTAGTTTATTAACTCTTAACCAAAAACACCAAACTAGAAAAAAAAAATACAAATACTTAGAAACTACCCCAATCAACCTTCAAGTGGTTAGTAATCAAAGTAACTTATTTTAGGTTTGATTGGGTTAGAGATAAGGCATACTATTTTTCTATTTTATTTCCTTTTGTCTTTTCTCATTATCCTTGTATTTCCCATCTTTGGTAGCACATCCAATGTCTCCTTACATGTAAGGAATCTGTACAACAACTATGATTCTTCCCAATCATCCATTTGGTTCCCCAAGATAGTTGGATGTGTCTACAAGATCTCCTCAATAATGACTATGTTTTTCATAGTGGCTACAGGCACTCTGTAGTAGCTATAGGTAACTTATAGGTGAAACCTTCATCTACTACATTCACTCTATAGTGGTTACAAGTAACTTGTAGGTGAAGCCTATAGTTATTGTAGGTATTTTATAGTGCCTACAAGTACCTATAGATGAAGCCTACAGTTTCTATGGGTATTCTATAGTGGCTATAGGTAACCTAAAGGTGAAGCCTATAGTTGTTGTGGGCACTCTGTAGTGGTTACAGGAAACCTGTAGGTGAGGCCTACAATTGCTACAAGCATCTTATAGGAGCTATGGCTTAGAAAGATCCTATATCCTTTCATAAGCCTTCAAGGGTTTGTTAGATAAATTCACACCAATATAATTCAATCAAAGAAAAGCATCAATAATTCATAGCATAACACACACACACACACACACACACACACACACACACACACACACACACACACACACACACACACACACACACACACACACACACACACACACACACACACACACACACACACACACACACACACACACACACACACACACACACATGTATATATGTATATATCAATGAACATACAAAATCATAACTTCATTCATTCAATTACACTAGTGACAGATAGTTATAGGATTTACATATAAAAAGACATAGACTAAGCATGGATGAGGCTATAAAATTAAGTAATTAGTGGCCTTATCAGGTATCACCTTCATGTTTTATTTTTCATCACTTATATCACTATATAGTTAGCATTTGTTTCCCTTGAATATCTTAGCTATCACCTTAAAGCTTTATTTTTTAGTTTTTTTCCTAGAATCCACCTCTTTTGGGATGATTTTTAGTCAACGTTAGTTTCCATTTTGGATATTAGGTAGTATCTTCAGTTATATTTTGTCCCATTTTTATTATTTTTCAATTGGTCTTAATTTTTTTTAATTCTTTGGTGCCTTTTTGCATTCCTTATCTTTTTGGAATGATATCTCCTATTAGTGATTGTGTTAGACCCTTTTTAGGTTATTATCTATAGTAACATGATTAATATATTTCATAGCATTTCCATTAATAGGGTTCCATTCTCATGATTATCCCAACATTTTATGTAATGTTAGATCCCTCCTTTTGCCTAGTCACTTTTATAGGAAAACTCTCCCTTCTTGTGGTCAATTAAAAACATGCCATCATTGTGTCACCTAATTCACATGGAAGGATGTTACATGATCAAAATTTTCCCTCTCCTATCACCTAAATCACAATTAGGTAAATCTTGAGATTTCACTTTTTACTTGGGTGTAAGTCTATGAATTCTTAGGCATATTGGTCCTTAGGTTCTCCCCTATAAAAAATATGTTTAATATCTCTTATTTTTATTATATTTATTGCCTGTATTTTATTTTTTATAATACATATGGAAGATAAAAATATATAAAATATAAAATATTTAAAATCCATTTCTTAAGAAGAGGTAATATTAAAAGGAAATAATATCCTTAAATTCAAATCACACCAAAAGAAGTGATATTTTTGGCACATCTCTTATTATATTCAAATTTTAAACTACACGATTGGTTTCATGATATATCCAAGGTATATTAGGGTGTGATAGGATATTAAAATTTGATAGGAGGTCTTAAATTTTAGTTCCACCTACATTCTCACATAAGTACCAAATATTCAAAGTAGACCAATAAATGTATAAGGTGTCTTGATGAGTAGGGAATACATATTTGGAGGGTAGGATCCTATTATTTTTAATTCACTTACCATTCATGTGATGGTATATATACTTCACTTATTATCCCAAGCTTATAGTTCCTAGGTGGGGTCCTCTAAGTCCTTGATGTTGACAGCTATTATCCTTGCCCAATTGATACGAGTGTTGTGCCCCCACTAATAATTTAAAAATAATATTTGTGGTGCCTTTCATCCTTAAGTATCCATCACATATTTCCTAATATCCCATTTTTATATCTATTTTATTGGACCAAGTCCCTCTTTTTTCCATCCCATTTTCTATCTATTTAATTTAGTGCCACTTGGATTTCAATTTTTTGAGTTGAATTTTAATACCTTGGGGATTACAACTGTTCATACCCACACCATCTTTGTCATCATAGTTATCTCTTTAGATGTTTGTGATTTCTTACATTTTGCTTTAGTTTAGGCATTTATTTTGATTATTCGTTGATTTATGTATTTATCTATTATAATACATTTACTTTTTTGATTTAAGTATTTTCATATCTTACATTTGGTGTAACTTACAATAATTTTTTTGTTTCCTTATGTTTGATTCAAGTTATCTTTATTTATCTTATATTATATGATATTTTTAGATAATTTTCGCATATGCTTGTTTGATTATATCTCACATTTTCTTACATTGAGTATCTTCTTTCACACTTTGTTTCACATATTGATTATTTTTGTCTTACATCTTGATGTGATCTATAACTTTTTATTTTTACAATTTTATGCATATATTTTGTTTCATCATAATATTTCCATCATACATTGAATTTAATTCATCTCATTTTTAAATATTTTATTTATCTATTTATCCATCTAATTACCAAAGATTATTATTTTTACATATTAGTTTTGGTTCATTTTTGGCCTTGAATTTAATCACATTTTCTCTAAAATAATAAAACAATAAAACATACATCACATTTTATACTACATAATATAAAAATTAAAATTCATCGTAGAAAGGAAATAACTCATATGCCATTTAAAAACATGTATATAAAAATGAAAATAAATGATATATATACATATTTGTCTTAGTTTTTGCATGAATACATCCCAATACATAAAATATATATGAGTACAAAATTTAGTCTATACGCATATGGATCACCTTCATCATCCATCCAAGGGATAAGTGAAACTATCACAATAGATGATCTTAAAAAAATAACCCTACAAACTCATCCATAATTCCTAAGTTTATCATTACATTCCTTTGGCCTAGCCAACTAGATGATCCATATGAGCCTATAAATCTTCCACACACCCTAATGTAGTCATGTGTGCATCTCTCTTTATGGCCAATTAATACCATATCTCCACTTAATATCCTCCTCCCCTTATCATCATTATTAGAAAAACTACATGATGCTCATATTTCAAAATCTCCCTAGTAGTTTATCCAACCATCATAAACCATCTAACATGCAACTGAGTTGAAGGCATTATAGGATATTTCATCCCTGTGGTATCATGCTTTGGTATAAAAGTGCCCAAAATATCATGATTATCCATATATACTATATTCCTCCATTGTTCCTCTTTTGTAGTTAAATATTCAATACAAAAAACAAATTTTACACCAGATGTATCATATCCAATCTAAATTTATATTGCATCTATCACTAGTACATAACATGTATATCTCTACCTCTAAAAAGAGAAAATTTATATCATAAACTTAAAATTTTCATACTTTTAGTCTTCTCATCACCTGTAACACCTATTAAATGTCTCCTATTATGGATGAACATTGGGTAAAACCCCCGCCATCTTCCCAAATTGACTTCCATATCCTATAGATTTGACCTCCATATTTAACCATATATGGTCCAACTCACCTAAGAGGCCACTTGGGGATCCACCTATCATTGTAGCCTAATGATTCCTGTCCACTTACACCCTCTCCATGTGATACTATATTTCTTTCAACTATTTTTATATCCATTAAATTTTGATGAGTTCTTACCATTAATACTATATTTATTACACCTTCTCACCCGACCCCCATGTTTATATATCATTTATCACCCAATAAGATAAGACAACAAAATGAGATAGCAAGTGTGGAAATATAAATAATTCATGTATGTGGTTTCATTGATGCTACTAATACCACTAAGTATAATTTCCATTAATATAGTTCCATCATGTTTCCTACATTGTGGGTTACCAAGATGGAAAAATACCCATGATGTTATTATACAACATCCATATAATTATGTCTCTCACAAAAATTATCCAATGTAGGAACATGGGGTATAAATCATACCATTTGACACTATGATCATCTCCTCACTTCAAAGATATGATCATCTACAAAAAAATGTAACCATATAGGTTTATATATGGGGAACCTCTCATTTATCCAACTATAAAAAAGAATCACCATGTCTATAGTCTATTGACTATGGTTCAATACACAATAGAAGTCATGAATAACTTATACCCACATGGGAGCATAGAATAACACATATAAGTAATATATGTCATCACTACCCCATTATAATTATGATATAACTCACATATGGTCATTATTCTAATGAGAGCCTTGTAAATATTCTAAATTCCTAAGATGTAAACATGAAAAATTTAGATTATGAGTTTGCACTCATCATACTGATCTAATCTTGTATCCCACCAATCTATCTCTCCCATATCATGTGAATTTTTTGGTGTGTCACATACCATAGGAGTGCACATAATCATTATCATTGATATGGCATAGATGTCATCCAAGGTTATTTCCACCTCTATCATGTCCCCCTCCACCATAAATTAAAATGTGTCTATCATCCTCTCCCATCTCCCTATAAAATGGTGATGTTTTATTCACTAAAATGCATTAAAAACATCTCCATGATCCAACCAAATCCTAGTTATATGAGATGATATTTATTTATTATTGATAGTCTTTCTAGAAAATCTTATAGCCAATTAACATCTACACTCCACCGTAGTCATATCCATCTCTAAAAAATATCAAAAAAATAATTAAAAAAATTAAATTAAATTTAAAAAGTATGTAAAAATAATAATCATAATCAAAATGGTCCATACATTATATTGTACTTACCATTTTACCACTTTTATGCTAATGAACCATACCCCATAGTATGAGACGTGGAAAATTTTCAACTAAATAGATGATACCCCTATATCCATAGGAGTAAAAAATGTTAGTGTTTCTTTCATTTGTGAAAATATCAAAATCAAAGTAGTGAAACAAATACCTTAAGCCTAAGACCTCATTATCCAAAGGAAAAGATGAAAGAAAACCAAATATGAAGATAAAAACATATAAGTATACCTTCCTTTTTTGTATTCTTCACCTTTTTTAATGTAAACAAAGTGTGGCTCAGATTGTAGTATTAAAGTGTCTTTTTTAATGTTATATTTGAAGAGTGAAACATCTCCCTTTGATAACTTGAGGAATATGTAATAAGAAGTAGATTTGATGCACAAGGTAGCTCTAAGAACTAGTAGGGATTTTCTATAAAACTTGAGTATGAAATATGAAGATGGGTGTGTATATAATGTAAAATGTAGCTGACCTAAGAATCAATCCTAGCTAGGATAAGATAAATCACACTTACACATTCACTTCTTGGTACATTTAGACAATCATGGTCATGACCAAGATGGATTTGCTAGACCTAACCAATGGGTCCTTTACCATAATAACATCACTAAAAAGGTTTCCAAAGCCTCTAGTCAAGCAACACCATGCAATAACTTTAACTAGGTTCTATGTTTTCTATATTCACAAAGTATATACAAAGTAAATTAAAATCAAACCTAGTGTTCACCAAAGGTTGTGGCAAAAAATAGAGGTAGTAAACATAAAAGTAAACATGCATAGAATAATTCTAATTAAGTTATGTAAAGATATAACCCTAATACATGGAGAGAGATGCATTCAAAATCCATTACTTATTCTACTTCTATCTACTAAAATAGAGGAGTAAAGTTAGATATACTTACCTTGAAGATGAACCTGTCAAGACTCAATCTCTCCATTGGCTAAAGGTGCTTTACAAGAGGTTATTTTGGTTTGTAAGGATCACTAAGATAAATCCAAAGCATTCAAGACTTTTCCAAAATATAATATTATTCTCCATGTATAAACCCTAAGAAATAACTCCTCAAGAATAATAGTGAAAGAGTAGATTGTAAAGAAGCACAAAAATAATTAATTATGATTCTCTCTAAAAAATGACAAAAAATGTGTATATATAGTTGAAGCTAACCCTAAACCTTTCTAAAAGTTTAGTCGATAGTGTAAACCCAATGTGATTATGTATCATTAATTGATAAAAGTAAGATAGGTCTTGGTTTGGGTTAGTTGAGGTCAACCTAAACCCATAATGTGCTAATATAATTTGAATACATGGTCAGCTCAAGCTAACAATATTTAGTAAATGTCAAGAGTTCTTGGCTTAGATAAGGGATAATTGAGGTGGTGAATTTCTTGGAGGAGTGTGTACGGGATTTTTCAAAGCGTAGGTAAGTGTATAAGAGAAGGTTTATGTTGGTTTCAAGTGGTCGTATAGGGGACAATAATCTTGTGAAGCACCATGGTTTTCCCATCCCTTTCTTAGTGCATCCTTTAAGGCATGTAATGAGAGAGATTGAGACTCAATGGGTTATTGTGAGAGACAAAGCATCAGTAATTAAGATTATTTGAAAATATTATGTGTATACACATGCCCTACTAGAAGCTCATCATCTATCATTCAAGTGTAACATGGGATGGTGCTTCAAAAAAATAACATAGAAACACACAACATTGAATCTAAATAAATTGTAGTGTTTTAAAGCATAAAATAAATAAAAATTGTAGAGAGGATTACAAAGCAAGTTAGCCAAACATTAGCTCATAAATCATTAAAAATGCATAAATAATTAACTAACTAAGCCTATCTATTCCTATAATAATTATAAAGTATAACAAGAAATAAATAAAATAAAAAAACATCATATTACCTTCCCAAATGGATTCACCATACCCATGTGTCTCAAAATCATGTTCTCCCTTGATCAAGCATCCTTGTCTTTGTCAACAAAGGTGGCAAACTCCTCCAATGTCTCAAGAACACCACATAAAACCTAGGCTCATGATTTCAAATCATTCAACTAGCCTATCGATGAAGCTTGTAACTAATTTTAATGGTATATTGCAAAGGATTGTGGAGAAAATTATGCATAATAACTTTGCATAAATCAAGCTTAAAATTCATGTCCATGGCCTCTCTATTTATAGATTTTTGAGATTGGTCAGGATCAACCATGACCATCCATGTCAAGATTGAGATGTGTTGTCAGGGATAGTCTTAATATTTAGAATTAAACTCATAAATATGCTCATGATAAATAAGCATTAAAGAGGCATGGGAGGCATTAACTAGGCATGGGTGACCCATAATCTTGATATTTTATGCACTTATGGCTTGATGGATGCCACCCCATAGATGATGTCACTAGGTGATGTAGATATTCAAAATCAATTTCCAATAATGAGATATTTAAAAATATCTATGGAATTCTTACTTAAGCTCTTAAATTGGATTAATTAGATTAAGTAAGTTTAATCAAGTTTAGTGCAATTCTTTGGAAATTGGTGCATAATTAATCAAAATAGTCAGAAAGTCATATTACTAGATCATAATTTAACTGGAGAGGAACTGGAAGGTGATGTTAGATGTGTTGGAGCTATATTCCCATTTAGGTTGTTACCAACACCAAACAATAAAGGTACATGATGTGTACCAATGAATTAGAAGAAAAGAGTGATCCAGAGCACTAAATGGCAAATTTATCATTTTAACATGAAATGATCTAATCAAATTAAGCTAACCCATAAAATGCATTACCCTATTTAGGGATACTTTGACATAAAATGGCACTTGTAAGTGACAAGTTCAAACCATTTAGGGAATTTTATGGATTTTGACCTAAAATGTGCATTTGAGTGCAATTCAAGTAAGATTGACAATTTCAACACAAATGGTGTTAGGAGCTAGATGTCTACATTTATCCCCTATTTGAGAATGCATAGAGAGATATTTAGGTGAAGCAACATATTTTTAAAGAAAATATTTGTCAAGAAGAAATTGGAATAGACCCATAATTCCCCCTTGAGAGGACATACTAGGATGGAAGAAAAGGATGAACTCTCAAAAAGAGAGAGAAAGTGAGAGATTAACCCATGGAATAGATCACATCTAGATGAGTTACTACTTTCACATGTGATTACCATCAATGATAAAAATATAATTAATATTTTAATAGGCCCCATAAATGGGGGGAATGGGAAAGATATAATCCATAAATGTAAGAGACATGCTTTAAATGTACCCAATTTGAGAGTAGAAGATGCATGCTTATGGCATTGATAAATCCCAAGACAAGTTACACACTAAAACATTGCCATCATGGGTATTAGTGTGGAGATCTTGAAACTAGAGGAAAAGAGAGATAATTATACTTTAGTAAGGGAAGCATCACTAGAATAGGGCCTCCAGAGAGAAGATAATAACAAGTACTCCAGTAGAGCAAATGTGATCATGATAAAATAGTTTTACCCCAGTAGGGTAAATTTTGATCATTTTTAAAGAATAAATAATGATTTTTCCCCTATAGATCTGATTTTATTTGGACATGGTTTAGATGTTGTGCCCTAGCATGAGAAATTAGAAATAAAAATAGCTCAAGGATGTAACTAAAAAGATAGGTTAAAGTGAGCAGGTGCAAATGTGCATGCGATGGTGTAATGACTTAAAAAGCCATATACAATCAAGCATATGAGAATGCAAAAAGTGATGAGAGAGATGAAAATAAGAATTTATATAGCCAATCTGACCTCAATAGAAATTAATCATTTCCTACATAGTTTCATGGACTCATGTTCCAACATGAACTTCATGCCAATGTAGTTCACCCAAGTTTGGGAGAGAATGGAATGAGGAATGATGAAAAATGACCAAGAATTGATTAGACTCACAATTATGAAAAGAGATGTACATCTAAGCATAGATAAATAAGCCTAAAATGTATGTTACCTAGAATCCTAATTCCATATCATGAACCTAGGTTTTGTAAAGTGTTCTTGAGAATCATTCATCAGAGCTGATGTTGATGTTAAGACTTTAAGATTTGAGCACAAAGCGCTTGTTATAGAAAAATAAATTAGGCATCATAAATATGAATAACTTAGAATGACATAATATTCCAATTGCACTAATCCAATTCAAATGTGAATACCTATAACTAAGTATAATGGTAAAATAATGACCAAAACCAGAGTTACAATGATTTACATTTTTTTTTTTTAAGCAAAGACAAAGAAAAAGATAAACAGACATGAACCTATCTTGAAATCAAGAAATGATCTTAAGTAGGAATAAAAAAATTAAAACAAAAGGCAAGAACATCTTAATGAAATGAGACCAAGATATGAATAATCAAGATCCATGTGTACCATCAATGCATTCTTGAATACAAAAGAGAAAAGCAAAATCAAATAAAAAAACAAGACACCAATAATAATCAAATAAATAAAATGGTCCAAGAACAACGTAATAACATAGGATCAAGATATAAATAATCAAGAGAGATGTGAATCATCAAGATGTTCTAAAATACAAAAGAGATAAGCAAAACCAATCAGAAAAATAAGACACCAACAAGAATCAAATAAACAAAATGGTCCAAGAATAACATAATAACATAGGATCAAGATATAAACAATCAAGATCCATGTGAATCATAAAGATGTTCTAAAACACAAAAGAGATAATCAAAAACAATCAAGGAAACACAAGACCAAGATGAGACAAGAAGTAATAAAAAGAGAGAAGGATAAGAAATAAAAGGAGAGGTGTGAAATCACAATAAAACACAACAAAACACCAAGAGAACTTAAATAAACACACACAAATAAAAGCCAAGTTAGTTCAGTTTAAAGACAAATGTTTATGCATGTGTGGTATAGGCATTACTTTCCACCACATCATAACAAAGAATAATGACATGATAATTGTTCCCTAGTTAAAGAGGAATAATGAAAAAATAAATGGGGGAAAAGAAGAAGAGGAAGGGGTTGGCCGAGTTGAATCCAGATGTATAAAACAAGTGGGCGTTGCCTACATAGTTCCATTGATACATGTTCCAACATGAACTTTAGGCCAAATGTAGTTCTCCTATAAAATGGGATAGAAGAAAAATGATGATCATACTAGCATGATTTATAGAAGAAATGGAAGATACAACAAACAAATGAGAATGGTTTGGAAAATAAGAAGCTGATGAGATGAAAAAGAATGACCTTGAAAAATGGCAAGTGCATGGGATAAGATAAAATTAACTGGTGTTTTTATGCTTGTAAAATGGCAAGAGTGTATCATGGTGGAATGAGAATGTACAAATGTATAGAAGCATCAGACAATGTTTTTATTATTTTATGGCTAATGTTCTAATGTTTTTGTTATTTTCAAATTATTTCTAATGTTTTTGGTGTTTTTGGGATAAAATATGACTAGGTGGGACCATCTAGTCGAGGAGATACACGTCTTGAGAGTAGAGGTTCCAATACAACAACTAAGTTAGCTGTAACGGCCCATGCTCATAAATCGATGAGAGCAAGGGTCTTGATAAAATAATAAAGAGAATCAAATGTGATATAGAATAATGTGTAACCTAAAGTAAAAAAGAAGTATATGCATTCACTTATCTATAATAGTGTATCAATGGTCTAGAACTAAGAAGATGTTTTTATTCACTTGTTTGAAGCTACACAATACTATTCTAGTTAAACTAATTTGTATAACTATTGCTAAGGATGTTCATAATGTTCATGAGACATAATCAAGATCATAATTGTTCAAGGGGTTAAAAGTGCTCAATCTTATAACGTGCCTTAGACATAGCAAAGAATATTCTTCTCAAAGAGAGCAATCCAAAATGGGATGAAGAATGTATTCAGAGTGCCTAGGATTCAAAGCCTTTACTATTTGAAATCATGAAAAGTGGACTATGGTAGTATAAAATGCATTTAAGGTAAGATACAAGGATAGGATAAAATTACATCAGCACAAGTTGCCCCAAGTCAGGGGTGTTGTAGATAATGGTTCAAATTTATTCATGTGTAGAACCTCTTAAAGTGTATGATGTTCATGGGCTTTAAAAGTTCTTCACCATTAGGTTTAACCAGTCGATATGCTCCTGATCCATAGGTTACTATGGCAATATATGGTCCTAACCAATTAGGCTGAAACTTGCCTTTCTTTTTGGGTTAAACATTCATATTCTTCTAGTTCTCTTTCAAAAGTAAGTCACCAATCTCAAATTCTTAAGGTATTATGTGTTTTTTGTAGCTCCTCCACAATATATTTTAATAGGCCTACAAGTTTTCTAGGGCAACTAAACACTTACCATCAATCATTTCTATTTCTTGCAGTCGTGAGGCTCTATATACTTCATCATCTTCAATGTGCTCTAGTTATATTATTAATGATGGGATCTCAATCTCAATCGAGATGATGGCTTCAGTGACACAAACAAGGGAGTATGGATTAGCTCTAGTTGGGGTGCAATGATTAGTTCTATAAGCCAAAATGGTAAGAAAGAGTTGCGAGTGTCAATTATGGTCAGCATCATTGATAATCTTCTTTAAGATGGCTAGAATGGTTTTATTTGATGCCTCAACTTGTCCATTGCCTTGCGGGTTATATGAAGTGGCTTTTTTTTGCTTGATATTAAATTTTTCACAAAGAGATTTCACATCTTGGTTCACAAAGGATCTACCATTATCAGATATAATATAGGTTGGAATGCCATATCAATAGATGATATGGTAATGAATGAATTTGGATATTTGTTTCCTAGTAACATACGTGAGAGGAATGGCCTCAATCCACTTATTAAAGTACTCATTTGTAGTCAAAATGTGCTTGTGTCCATCTGAAGATGTTAGGTTAATTTTCCCAATGAGATCGAGACCCCATGTTGATAATGTCCATGGTGTTGTGATCGACTGTAATGGTAAAGAAGGTGAATGTATCAAGTTACTATGTTGCTAACAAGGAACACACTTATTTACATAATTACAAGCATCTATCTCCATTTTGGGCTAATAATAGCCTATTCTGAGGATTTTCTTTGCTAGTACTACACCATTAATATGGGCCCCACACATTCCTTCATGAACCTTCGTTAGTGCTAGCTTGGATTATCCTAAAGATAAACAATAAAGAAGCATTCCATCATATATAATTTATGATAAATCATGTTTCCAAGGAAGATATAACATTTAAAGCAATGAAATAATATTTTTTGTTGGTTGTTGGAAAGTTCAGTGGGGAATATATGATTATGGAAATAATTATAAAAATATTAGTACCATAGTAGCTTAGGTGAGGGATTAGGATTAGCAATGGTGCATATCCTCTCTGAATCTGATAGAATATGTCTGACTGAAGAATATTTTTAATTAGGAATTGATACTCTTTAGCACTATCATGTATTTGAATCATGGAACCAATTATTTCCATGGCATCAATAGATCTATTGTTGACTCACAAAACTTGGTCAAATTATAGATATTTAAAATGTGTTTTGAGGTTATTGACAATTTTATTATAAGGAATAATCTTGTCATCTTTTGTTTGATACTGGTCATTTGTCTATTTATGATTAGCTATGAATCTCCATAGACCTTTAAGATTTGAATATCCCACTATATATCAAGATGGATCCCTATAACCAATGCCTCATATTTATCCATATTATTTATATAATGAAATTGTATATGGAATGCTTTAGGGATTAGATCCCCCTATGGCATGATCAATAATATGCCAGCTCCAGACCCTTAGGATGTGAAGGATGCATCAAAATAGAGAATCCACTATTTAGGTACTTGTGACACTTATTCTATCATCATGATAGAATCATCTGGAAGGTCAAATTTGAAAGGTTAAGTGGCCTTAATAGGAGCTTCTACAAGCTGGTCAACAAGAACTTGTCCTTTGATTGCCTTTTGATTCTAACACTCAATATCAAACTCACTAAGGATCATAATCCATTTATCCATGCATCATTCAAGATCTACTTTAGATAAGAGGAACTTGAGAGGATCTACCTTGGTGATAACAAAAAAATTATTATTTAGCATATAATGTCACAATTTATGAGTGGTGAACACCATAGTTAAAAATGCATTATCAATAGGCATATAATTATGTTCATAAGCTACCAATGTGTGGCTGAAATAATAAATAGTATGTTCCTTACCATGATCATCATGCTGAGCCTAAAGTGCCCCCAATGCATGTTTTGTGGTTGATATATAAAGAAGCAATAGCTTTCTTTGTGTTGGAGGTTGTAAGACTGGTGGATTGGGAAATTATGTTTTAAGCTTTGCAAATTCTATCTGACAATCTTCATCCTATTGAAATTTTACACCTTCATTTAAGAGATAGGTAAATGGGTGGCACTTATCTACCAATTGAGAAATGAACCTGTGTATAGATTAGATCTTTCCTTATAGACCTCATAGTTGTTTAAGATTTTTTGGTGGAGGCATTCCCATAATAGTGTTGACCTTTGTAGGGTCTACTTCAATCCCTCATTGTGATACAATAAACCCTAGCAATTTTTTTGATTTGACTCCAAAGACACATTTCTTAGGATTCAAGTGAACTTTATATTCATGAAGTCTCTCAATTATTCTTAGTATAATGTCAAGATGTCCAACTCTTGTTCTTGATTTTGTTAGTATATCAGCAACATAGTCCTTGACAATGTCATGCATCATGTCAAAGAAAATGATAGTCATTACGCATTGATATGTGGCTCTAGCATTCTCCAAACCAAATAGCATGACTTGGTAGAAGAATGTCCCCCATAAAGTGGTGAATGTAGTCTTATGATGATATTTAGGGGCTATCTTGATTTGATTGTAACCAAAAAATCCATCCATTAAGGATAACATCTCATACCCATAAATTGAGTCGATGATCATGTCGATGTTGGGAAAAGGAAAATTATTTTTGGGGCATGTTTTGTTGATATCACATAAATCAATACAAATATGTATGCCTAGGGTCTTTTTACTCATTAATACTATGTTGGAAACCCATTCAGAGTAGTCTAGTGGTCTAATAAAATTGGCTCCTAACAACTTTTCCAACTCGGCTTTAACCAAAATGGTGATGTGTTGATGCATCTTTCTTAATTTTTGCTTGATTGGTTTAGCACTAGGGTGAATAACAAGATGATGCATAAATAAATCTAGGTCCAAGCTTGGCATGTTAGAGTATACAAATGTAAATATTTCTATATAATCCTTAATAATGGATATAATATGTTCACATTCTGATTTAGTAAGGGAAGCTCTAAGATAAATAATTTTTGGATCCTCATAGGTTCCCAAGTTCACTTCTATTATGTTTTCCACAAGGAGTGTAGATCCATCCTATAGAATTATATTCAATGTATGGTCATGATCATTTTACTTTGCTATATCTTCTTTTTTTCCCTCCCAAAGATTTAGATAATATGAAGAATCATAATCTACCTTCTTAGGTAAAGGCCAATTGGTAAAAACCTCTATAAACTCAAGAGTAAGACACTCAAATATTTGATGTTGTTTTGAAGAGATGCTTGTACTAGTTATGAAACTTGGGCTAGATGTACTTTATACATCCTAACGAGATGAGAAAACTTTCCCACCTGAGAGCACTTGAAACAAGTTTTCACTCAAAATCTTATCTTTTTCTTTACTTTTTCCCTGATCAATAAGTGCCTCAAAGAGGATTTCACCTGAAGATCTCAATGTTTGTTTTTTATTATGACCAAGAAAGTTTGTCTTCTCTCCAAAGTAGGTAGAAGGATCTAATGAAAAATTAAAACCCTACTTATGATCCCCAATGGGGAATGCATCTCTTAGGCCCATGTATTCTGCAATCGATTCTTCATTTTGAAACTCATCAAGGCATATGACCAAAGTTTTTTGGTCCCAATATATGAGTTTAGGATGGAAAAGTCATAGGTTATAGTGAGTGTTTGCTTTAGGATGGGAAGTACCAATGGTAAATATATAATGTCCTACTTTAGGAAGGGAAGCACCACTAGGATGGGTTTTTACTTCAGGATGGGAAGATCCAATAGGCATTATGGTCAATATGGCATTTGAATCAAACAAATATAAGTGAGAAAGCTCATTAAAAAGGCTATAATTGGATGTTGTGTCACTATTAGGAGTCTCATTACTAGTCACTTGAGAAGATTCACTATCAAATTTCATGAGGTCATCCTCTGGTGGTTTAAATCTAAGACATGATTCCAATTGACAACTCTAGCTAATAAGGGTTCTAAAATTCCTTATGCTTATGGGCCAAGGCCCTTCCTTGTATAGTCAAGATGATCCATTATCTTATTATGAATAGGATACTTTTGATTATAAAAAAAATTATTAAGGCCTTCAGAACATATCCAATCTCCATCAATAAAAGCCTCTCAATTTTTCTTTGGTGCAATTGTAGGTACAAAAACCATAGGAGGTTTTGGTTGTTTCTTCTTTGGTTACCAAATCTGATCAGGTTTGTTAGGAGTCTAGTAAATTTTAGGCTTACCAAATATTTAAAGGGATTTTGGTAATTTTTTAATATAGAAGACATCTTTTAGATGGTACGTGGAAATGCCTACATCTTTAATAATAACCTACTTGGCCACAACTACAGGAAATGGATCAGCTAAAGTGGAGGCTACATCACTAGGGTCTATATAATTAGATGGAGATGGATGAGAAATGATGGCTTTGTTATTCTTTACAATGAATCTAGAACCTATGCAATAGTTATATTTATGAAAATCTACTTCAATATGTTTGTAGTATTGATATGGCTACTAATTAATGAGAATAGTAACCTTGATCCCATCATAGGGAAACTTAAGGCATTGGTGAAGAGTAGATAGAACTACATGTACTTCATAGATCTAAGAATGAATAATAATTATGTTATAAGGAAGATAAATATCCATAATATGGAATAATGTGTGATGAGAAATAGACCCAACCATGACTGGCAAACAAATTATACTAGATGACTCCCTCTTGATGTTGTCATAAACCTTGATTGTAATAGTTTCTAGCTGAATGTCTTTATCCTTCCAATTTAAGAGATATTATGTTCAACCCTAAACCATTATTTATAAGAACCCACTTGATTTTATGATATACAATGATTATCTCAATGTATAGTTGGTTATTTTGGTTTGGGTCGAGGGTAGACATGTCTTTTTGATCAAATGTGATTTGTCAAAATGAAGACAAGTGTCCAACTGGGTTATGGAACTAATCAAGGCTTATATCATTAGGCATAATAGACTCTTGAAAAAAAAATTGAAGACGGTTCTATGGCATCAAAAATCTACAAGAGTTCTAATAAGGAAATTTGTGTAGGGGTTTTATCTAATTGATCCATTAGACTATAAGGCCTTTGAATTGTGGATTAAACTATTTTAGTCTTTGTTAGGACAACATTCAGCTTTGGAAATATTGGCACAATGTTCTCATTGGGTTTTATGGAAGAAGTGGGCAAAGGGCCTTGGATGGTAACTCATGGGCATCTAGTTATAACTACACAACCTATAGGTGGAAAGGATTTATTATAATTAGAAGAGGAAGGCAAAGGGCCTTGGATGGTGACTCACAGGTGACTAATTATATTTCTATAATTTTGGGTCAATGAGGAGCCTTTATAATTAGAAGAAAGGTGTTTTTGTTCAAAATTAGTAACCCATGTAAATGGATTCACAACACAATGATGCAAACCCAACATGGTATTACTAGAGGGAGAGGGTGTTGACCCTATAATGATGGGTCTCGTGTTGTGAGGAACACGAGATTGGCCACATGGTTTCATAGTAATAGTAGCAATGTGGGCTATAGAAATGCATCACATAGTATTATTATAGTCATAAGGTATGTTGTTATAAGCCACATTACTAATATGGGTTTATCTTGATTATGCTCATTATGATTCTGACCTTATTATTGGTTTTGATTCTACCTCTATCCTTAATTATGACCATTTTATTATTTATTTGTATTGGTGGATCATGTCAAGGAAAGGGTTTTTTGTAGATTTCCATATCCTATTTTTTGTCCTAATTAGGTCCCAACTTAATTTATAGTTCACCACTTTCAATAAAGTCCTTAATAATATGTCATAATTGAATGCAATGATATGCATTGTGACCAGAAACATGATGAAAGTTACACCATTCATTCTCTTTATACTACTTTGGTTTTGGTTGATCTTGAGGAAATGGCCTTGATATTGGCCATATAATTAAATTAGCTACAATAAGCCTTTATAACACTATTTCAATTAATTCTCCTAACTTGCTAAAGACTCTAAAATTGTTATGAAATGTCCTTCATTGAGGTTATCTCTAAAAACTAGGTAGTGGATTTGGGGGAGTTAATTATAAATTTGGAGGAGGCATAGCTTGTACAATTTGTATATGTCTTATTTTAGTCACCACATTTCTAACCATGTTCTTATTTTTGCTAAATCCTTTAATCTTATCTTAAATAACTATTTGAATTAGTGATTTAGTCTGATTAGATGCTTGACCTTGTAAAAAAATATTAACAAGGCCCTTAGTAATAAGATCATTCTCAATCTTTACTCCTTTGTCAATAATTTCTTTAAATGAGTTAGCACAAGCTAACTGTAGATTATGCACAACTTCAAGATGCAAATTATATGTAAATATATCAGCCAACAATTTGTTTGGCAAGTTATGTTGAAAGTAGCATAACAATGCTCTCCACCTTTATAGATATGCAACAAAACTTTCACCATCATGTTGTTTGGCTTTTCATAAGTCAACAATGGTTAATTCATGTTCTATGTTTATGATAAATGGTTAAAAAAAATTTTTGATAAGTCATTCCTATCCAAAATTGATCCCTTGGGTAATTTAAGTAGCTAATCAAGAGCTTGTCCCACTAAACTTCATGAAAATAGTCGTAGTAAGTACTCATTATTATAAGCAACCTCTTGACATAAGACAAAGAATGCCTGTATGTGCTCATGTGGATCTCCTTTTCCTTTGTACTTGTCAAATTTGGGTGCCTTAAATTGAGGTGGAAAGGGGTTTTAGATAATAGATAAATCAAATGGATATGGGCATATCTCATCAAATTTTTGGTTTTTTAATATATTATTCATCTCCAATCTTTAAACAATTTATTTCATAATATTCCATTCTTGCATGTTTGGTGCATTTATGGATTGAATAAGATGTTGTTGGGGTAGAATGTGCCCCTGGTTTCATTTTTGTTGGGGTAGAATGTGCCCCTAGTTTTTTTGTTGTTGGGGTGGAATGTTCCCCTGGTTTTGTTGTTGTTGGGGTGGAATATGCCCCTAGTTTTGTGTGGATCTATAGGGAGTGTATACCTTTTGATCCATGACTTAGTTCTGATTTGTTCCTTGAGTTGAGAACATAGGCTATTGATTCTTGGATTGTAAAACATTCTCTAAATTTTGTTGTTTCATATTTTGTTGATTTTGGAAATTTATATGTTTATTTACCAATTTTTGTGTTGGTTGAAAAGAACAAGCCAAATTGTCTTGAGGGATTTTCTTAATTCGAACTGAATGTTTATGTTTTTGAGTTTGTAAAGTAACAAGAGGTTCTTGATGATTGAATAATGTATGTTTTATGTCAAATTTAACACTTTGTAAGGTCTCTTATGACTTTAACTATTCATTTAGATTACCTTGATCTACTATGGTAATGTCCTCATCTAATATTTATTTTGTATTATCAACCACATTTCCTTGTTCTTTCGAAGCATCATTATGAATTGAAGTGGCAACTGGGGAGTTAGTTAAGTTTATGATAAGTTGATCTGCATATCATTGACTTATTATCTTGATCTTAGCTAGAAGATCTAGATTTACACATTTTGAATCTATTTGTATTTCTTTTCCTTTGTTAGAGGAAGAAGGTATGTTTATTCATGAAAAATCTTGTTCTTGCCATCATTACTCTCCTTCTCTAACTAAGGTATGCAATTGTTCTATAGGAAAGTTAGAAAGTAGTCTAGCAACTAATTCTATCAATCTAATAAGGGCTTCATCTTGATCTTCTTGGGGTTGATATTCATTGTAATCATCTTCAAATCCTACTATTATGGTGATGTCATCAAAAATAACAAGGTTATCTTGACCATCATAAAATTGCTCATCTTCATAACTAAGTCCATAAGAGGTCCCACTATGAGTGAACCTTTGAGTCATGTCTAAAATATTTATTATATGTGTTTGAATATCTTTGGACCAATTCTTGACAACCAAACAAAGTATGTGTTAGCTCTCTTTTAAACAAATAACCAAGGTACCAATGAAACTATAAGGGAGGGTGGTTTGAAACCATGCACAATTTAGAAGATTTGGTTCATGAGTTTACTCAACCTTTGGTAAGTTGAAATCACATAGATTGAAAGAGGGTAAGGTAACTCAAAGACCCAAGGTGAAAACTAGTATATCAAAGCCTAGATATTTGTGATATGCCTATACTATAAAATCTAGTTTCAACTTCAACAAGTTGACCCTATATGTTTAGAGGAAATCTCTCCGTATTATGAAGACAAAATGGACTAAGTAACTCAAGATGTAAAACCATACGTGAATCACTAATTATACAACTAAGACCAAATAGGCAGCACAACATCACCACATGGTTTCAGTAGGATAAAATATGTTCTAGGACTCAAAGCATTAGTGATACACAAGATTACTTAAGTCCACCAAGATGATAATGTGATTTTGATTCTTAATAAATGACCTTCAATCCAAAGGGAAAATTGAACCCAAGTTAGAACAAGCTTAGTGCAAAAATGGTGAACCTACTTTGATGCACCAACCCTTACAACTCAAAAAGGTTCAATTTCAAATGTGGATTATAAATGAAAGATTTAAATAAATTGGGTAAAAGATCTAGACTCAATTGGGTAGCATGATTTCACCAAAGTGGATGACATGACACAATTTTTGATAACAATTTGAACAAGGAAAAGATGAATATTCCAATTGGATAGTATAACGCCTCCCTTGCACATGAAAATTGAGGACAATGTGTTTTGGTTAAGTTCATTGAGTTAACAAGTAGTTTTAGACATAAATCAAGACCAAGTAAGCTAATGACAAAAAACAAATGTCTTAAGTCTAAACTGACAAGGTATGGCAAAGTGGGTCTACTAAACTAGCAAGGCTTTGATCATTCTAGGGGAATCAATTGCATAATGACTTTCACATCAAACGATGCAAAATAAAAGCATAGAAATTGGGTGACCATGGCATTGGCTAGTTGTAAAAAGGTCTAGTCCTTTATACAACCACTACATCTTGTTGTTTGCTTAGTGTAGTGTGATGTCCAAATATAGATATGTCCCATGTGCAACTCCAATTAGGATCTAAATGAAGTCAATACTGGGAGGTGAAACCCCAGGTCAAAGCTTCCCTAAAGAACTCATGGGAGATAATGATGTCCCCCTCATAAGCCAAGTTTGCATAAATATAAATAAAGTATAAAATAAAAAGACTTTAGGGTCATTTTCAAGATCACCCAAACTTTAATGAGTTTTTTGGGAACGCTTTAGATGACATTCTTTCTAAGCTTTGGACTAGTATTTTTACAATAGGAAATACACTTTTGATTCCAAGGGTTCCCTAAAGGGGACAAATAAAAGAGCATACACATGGCATCCCTCTTTTTTCCAAACAAAATCTAACTTAAACAACTAATTAAATACAAAAAACTTGGAAAGGTGAGTTCATTTTTAATCCCAAATGGAAAATAAGGTGGTGTTCATTTAACCCCATGGTCTTAATTGCAAACTTTGAAAAACATACTAAAAAAAACTCACTTAAGTATTTAAATTTTACTTTAAACACCAAAATAACATTCTTAATCCATTTTAATACATGCAAAGGGTTATCTAAACATGTTTTTAGCAAATTTCAAATCCGTTGGTTACCTGTCTACCCTTAAGGCATCACCCCAAAAGTAAATATGTTAGATTAGAAACATTTTAAACAAATTTCCAAAATTTTGTGAAAATATATGAAACTTTAAGCTAAAATAATGTCAAATTCTAAAAATTTAGGAGACAACATAGGGTTTTTAAAAAATTCATCCAAAATGGAGTCTGTATGACCCCAAACCAAGTATTTTAAATGGCCTATTAGCTCTCAAGTTTATGTTTTTAAGAAAAACATAGTGACCAACATCAGTTATACTAACTGACTATGGTTACACTTATTAACTAATGATGGTTATCTAACTGATAATGGTTATACTAATAATGACTGATGATTACTATACCAATTGATGATGGTTTTACTAACTAATGACAATTACTGTGTAAACTTGTGACAAAGAAAAATGGAAAAATAAAGTTATAAAATCAAATTGCAAGAGCTTTAATGATCCAAATGAAGATTTTAAAGTTACATAATGATCTTCTTCATATGTGGGATGCATTTGGTCCCATCAGGCATGCCAAGATGTAGAGAGGATTACAAAGCAAGTTAGTCAAACATTAGTCCATAAATCATGAAAATGTGTAAAGAACTAACTAACAAAGACTATTTATTCCTATGAGAATTATAAAGGATATCAAGAAACAAATGAAAGAAAGCAACATCATATTACCTTCCCAAATGGATTCACCGTACCCATGTGGCTCAAAATCATGTTCTCCCTTGCTCAAGCATCCTTGTCTTTGTCAACAAAGGTGGCAAACTCCTCCAATGTCTCAAGAACACTCCATAAAACCTAGGCTCATGATTCTAAATCATTAAACTAGCCTATCAATGAAGCTTGTAACTAATTTTAATGGTCTATTGTAAAGGATTGTGGAGACAATTTTGCATAATAACTTTACATAAATCAAGCTTAAAATTCATGTCCATGGCCTCTCTATTTATAGATATTTTAGATTAGTCAGGATCAACCATGACCATCCATCTCAAGATTGAGATGTGTGACCATGGATAATCCTAATATTTGGAATTAAACTCATAAATATACTCAAGATAACTAAGCATTAAAGAGGCATGGGAGGCATTAACTAGGCATGGGTGACCCATAATCCTAATATTTTACGTACTTATGGCTTGATGGATGCCACCCTATAGATGATGTCACTAGGTGATGCAGACATTCAAAATCAATTTCCAATAATGAGATATTCAAAAATATCTATGTAATTATTACTTAAGCTCTTAAATTAGATTAATTATCTTAAGTAAGTTTAATCAAGTTTAGTGTAATTCTTTGAAAATTGGTGAACAATTAATCAAAATGGTCAGAATGTCATATTATTGGATCATAATTTGACTAGAGAGGAACTAGAAGGTGATTTTAGATGTGTTGGAGTTTTAGTCCCATTTAGTATTTTTCCAACACCAAATAATAAAGGCACATGACTTGTACCAATGAATTAGAAGAAAAGAGTGATCCAAAGCACTGAATGATGAATTTATCATTTTGACTGGAAATGATTTGATCAAAGTTAGTTGGCCCATAAAATGCATTTCCCTATTTAGGGATACTTTTACCTAAATTATCACTTGTAAGTGACACATTTGAACCATTTAGGGCATTTTATGGATTTTGACCTAAAATGTACATTTGAGTGCAATTTGAGTAAGATTGACAATTTCAGCACAAATGGTGTTAGGAATTGGATGCCTACAGAATTAAATGACTTAAAAAAAATAACTAAAATAATATTAATGTATGTATACCTTGACTTACCTTTATTACTAGATGGTTGTCTGTTGTGTTTGTAGTTTTGATTATGGAGGACACAGGGACTACTTTGGACAAACCCAAGGATACAAAACTAAAGAGCAAAAATAAATAAACCTAAGAAATCCAAGATAATTTAAATGTGTGGTCATGATGTACTTATAAATTTGGTAAGCTAGGGTGATAAATACTAATTTAGGGCCAAATTACCAAGTCAAAAATTAGAATAAATTATGTAACCAAAAATTTAAGGCTACTAATAACAGAAAAACTCAAATAAGTAAACCTTAAGTAAGAAAGGTAAATAAACCAAGTCAAACTAAGGATAAAAATAAAAATGGTAATCAAAGATCAATGTGAAAGTAGTAAAAATCCTTACTTAAACAAAGATGGTCAAGCAATGGTAAAATAGCATTGATGAGTGAGCACTAACAATCCTTATTCAATCATCAATGGAAGAAGTACATAAAAAGGGGGAAAAAAATTGGTGAGTGAGAAGTAACAATCTAACCTTACTCAATAATGTAAAAAGTACAAGAAATTAGAATCAACACAGTTATCTAAAAATAAATAAGTGAAACAAAAATATACAAACTAATGCAGTTATCTAAAAAAAGGAGTGATAATAAAAAAATTTATAAACTGATGTAGTTATCCAAAAAAAGGAGTGATAAAAAAAAAGTCAAATAAAACCAAGACAATTATATAAATTTAAAGCAATGGTATAAAGAAGATAATCTATAATCACTCAAGCATATTTTTTTGTTTTAAGGATAGATAAAACTGAAACAAAGTAGTGCTAGCATGTTTTAAGATGTGAAGAAGAAGGAATATAGAAGTGGGGAAATAGATTTAGAATCAAACTTGCCTATCAAGAGGGGAAATTAAATGGTTGGTGATTCAAATAAATGAAAAATCAAGCTAGAGAAAATCTTTATAAAATTCAAGACACTTAGATTAAGTTTTTCAAAACAAGAGAAATGTCAAGATTAAGGACTCTAAAGAACTTTTCCTAACCACATCAATCTATGTTCATCAAATTAAGTATGAATATCATCCCATGAAGGTTATATTCATGAAAATTAAAATGGACCTACCTTCCCAAAATGTGTTCTCTATTCCTTAGGACCCCTTACAAAGCCATCAATCTACTATGTAGATTGCATACTTGTGTGATAAAGTAGGTAGCACTATAGATTATTTTGAATTTTCCTATTCTAATCTGTTGACCTACAACACCCCAATGGACTTCAAATCAATCATGAGGATAAATATGGAGTTTTATCTTTGATTGGAGATAGGATATGTACTATGAATCATGTCTTTTGGTGTGATGTTGACTTTTAGATTTATAAATTGCATTTTGATCATTGCATTTTACTTTAAACGATTTGGATTTTAAATTTTGATGTATTTTTCTATTCCTCTTATATATGGATTTAGATAACTAAACATGGGTTCTAAAAATGACTATCATTTGAAAACTTGGGACTCAATTTTTAAGAAAGAGAATTTAGAGAGCATGGTGTCTAAGAGTCTTATTTATTCATGTAAAATAAAAGTGTTATCTTGACTTCAACCTTGTTTTATCTAAAGTGGAATGAAAGGAAAGGATCTCAAGGGGAATGAACATGAAACAATTTGAATTAATTCAAATTGTAAAAAATATGACAAAGGTGAAAAGGGATACAATGACAAGTATGATTCCTTATCAGAAGAATGTATGGAAGTGTATGGAAACATGCTAACATAGTTTTTTGTGCAAGTTTCATCTATAAAAGAAATAAAAACCAATGTTGAGAATATGGGATCACAAACTTATAACCATTTCTTAACATTATAGAAAAGGAATACTTGGTATAATAAAGGTGTTTTGAAAAACAATGTGGTGATTTTATGAGGAGAGCATGTTCCTATCCATGGTCTTACACTAGAACTCATAAAATAAAAACCCATGTCAATTCAATAAAGGAAAAAATTGTATTTATAAGGAGGGCCTAGTCCTATCCATGGTATTACACTGAAATTGATAAGAGAAAAGCCTAAGGGGTGAATAAAGTATGGGGAAAATAGTATTTGTGAGGAGGGCCTAGTCTTATCCATGGTCTTACATTGAAACTCATAAAATATAAACCTAAGAGGGTGTAAAAATCATTGAAAAATAACAAACTTGATATGAAAAATCAATATATTAGATTTAAAGGAATTCATGAGGAAAATTGGGTCTTATCCATGGTATTACAATGCAACTCAAGAGAGAAAGAAACCAAAGGACTAAGGGAAAGAACTAAGGTTTGTGTAAAGAGAAACTACTCTAGAGGGTGAGATCTATGTATATATATAGCAATAAGTGTTATTAAGAAAGATTATATAAATATTATTAAAATGTAAATATCTAAGAAAAATATTTATTCAAGAATTATGCATTAGTGGGTTCTTTGAAAACATGGCCTTCATTAGTTTGGAGGAAATGGGTGTTAGGACCAAGAATGTCTTTCAATAAATAAGTTCCCCACCATTTTTGGACATATTTTTCTTATTTATCATGGGTATAGTCTATTTTAAGGATTAAATCACCAAAAGTGAAAGTGCAGACTTTAACCTCTTTATTATGTTGTTTGGCAATATGAGCTTTGTATTAACTTATGTTGAAGAGTGGCTCATTAGTGTTCATCAAGAATATTAAGAGCATGAAGGTGAGCTTCATGTAATTATTCATATGGAATGATACTATGAAGATATATATGTAAGGAGGGAATATTGACTTCTAATGGTAAGATGGATTTATAACCATAGACTAGTGAGAATGGTCTTGCCCTAATGGCAGTAAATATGCTATTATGATAGGACAAAATTATAGGTTATACATGAAGATGCCAATAAGTGTGAGTTTATTGAATTGTATTTTGGAGGATTTTATTTAAAATGTTATTAGTGTCCTCAACTTGGACATTGCATTATGGATGGTAAGGTGTGAAGAATTTGTGGGATATTTTAAATTTAGTACACAACTACTTCACTTCCTTATTTTTTAAATTGCTACCATTATTATAAATAATATTATGGGGAACTCTTAAAATACAAATGGTTTGGTTAAGGATAACTTTATAAATTGTGGTTCCTATGACATTGACAAGAGGCATGGCTTCTACCCATTTGGTAAAATATTTAGTAGCAGTGATGATAAAAATATGAACATATTATGAACGAGGTAATTTATTGATGAGATATAATCCCCACATGGATAATGGCCAAGGAGATTCTATATTTTGGAGCTCATATAGTGGTGAATGGATTATATCATCATAAAGTTGACAAGGATTGCACTTTTCAACAAAATCAATAGCATCCTTTTCTATTCAGGCCAAAAGTATCCCATATGTAAGAATTTATGTTGTTTTATTATGTCCTCTATAGTGACCACCGCAAATGCCCCCATGTGATTATTCAAGGAGAGGAGTAACCTCTTCTTGCATTACACAACAAAGTAGGGTACCTTTTGCATTATAATAATAAAGGTTATTATATTGAAATACATATTTAAAATCTTATTTCAAAATTTTAATATTTTCATGAGAATCTATGCTCAGAGGATAAGTTTGATGTTCAAAGAATTGGATAATGTTTTTATACCATAGGCCCTATTGAAGAGTGACAACCTTAATGTGATAGATAAGTGAATCCTATGATTGGATAGAAGATAGTGAATTTCTTATTTGAATAAAAAATGGGAGTCATTAAGTACTTGATGTAGATAAAATAGGGATGTCAAAGAAGTAAGAGATTTAGCGATAGAGTTCTAATCTATTAGAATGGGCTTAATGGTCAAGAGGTAAACTCTTTGGCAAGATTTGTATCCATTTGATGATAAGTGATAATATTTTCACTTTTACATTGGTAATCACTGTTAACCTAGTGGAAGATAAGTTAGGATTCACCCAAAACATGTAGATATAGGATATATAAGTTAAGTGTTATTTTCATGCCTAGGATTAATGCTTCATATTCTACCATGTTATTAGTGACATCAAAGGTTACTCAGAATGCTAAATATTTTACCATGAGGATTAGTTATGATACAACCTATCCTAGTGCATTGGAGACATTTCATGCCATCAAAGTGTAGGGTCTAAGTGTCTTCATGAAAATTGATGGTGACTTTAAGAAGTTCTTTGACAGCTAATTAATATTTAGTAGTATTATGAATGATATAGGTATCTTCTTGATCATTTACCTCTAAATCAGTAGTGAAATTATTGAAATAATCTTTAAGAGATATATCTTGATTAATACCTTCAATATAGAGAATGTTATCATTAGGGAGACTATCTTAAAGGTGATTTTTAGCTGGTATGGGTGCTATTGCAAGTTGGCCAATAATGACTTGCCAATTAACACATTTTTATGTTACGATTCAAAGGTCAAATTCCATTAAGAGAATCATCCACTTTTCAAATTTATCTCAAGGTATAAATGCTTTGGATAAAAAGTGATGAAGTGGGTCAAAATGGATAATGATAAAGGTTGTTTGATAAAGCATGTAGTGATGAGTATTTTTAGTTACAAAATAGATAGTGAGAAATCATGTTCTAATTTAATATAACATTTTTCATAATCAATGAGGCTTTGAATAGTATATTAAATAACATATTCTATTATGGTATCATCTTATTGGGCAAGCATTACCCCAACTGATACGAGAATATAAGAAGTGTACAAAATAAAATGATGATCATTGGAAGGTGGTTGAAAGGTAGGTAGATGGAGTAATGATTATTTCATGTTGTCTAATGTCTTTTGACAAGGATCATTAAATTCAATAGAATTACATTTTTGAGAAGGTAATTAATAGAGTATATGCAATAATCTATTTTGGGGATGAATCATCATATTTCCCTAAGCTTATCAAAGTAAGTGTTAATGTCTAGAATGGAGTGAATAATGGGCATGTTGACTATAGCATTGATTTTAGAGAGATTTACATCGATACCATGAATATATACCAAGAACCCTAAAAATTTACCAAATGTAATGCAAAATAAACATTTGTAGGGGATAAGTCTAAATTTGTACTTGATTAATCAATTGAAGATGATGGTTATTTTAGAGAGATGGGTTATGCAAATTTTTAATTTATAAATGAGATCATCCACATGGGTTTCCATAATATCATGTATAAAATCTTGAAAAATGTGGGTCATGGAGTGTTGATAGGTAGCTCCAAGATTTTTGAGGCCAAAAGGCATTTAACATAGTAAAAGGTGACCCATTTCATAGTGAATGTTGTCTTGTGTTGGTCTTTAGGGGATATGTGAATTTTATTGTATCCCAAAAAACAATCCATGACTGACAACATTTTTTATCCAGTAATGTAATCTAAGATGATATCTATTGAAGGTATTATAAAATTATCTTTGGGACAAACAAGGTTAAGATTGCAGAAGTTGATGCATATGTAAATAATTATGGTGATATTTTATTGAATGGGAATAATGTTTGACACCCATTTGGAATAGTCCACATGTTTAATAAACTTGTAACTTAATAGTTTAATAATTTATTTATGGCATATGGTGGAAATATCTATTATTTTTCCTAAACTAGTTTAGCATCTGGGTATGTGATTATGTTGTGCATAGTGATACTAGGGTTCATTCATGGCATGTCCTCATATGACCAATCAAAATTCTCATTATATTTATTAAATAATAGACTAAATTTATCATTCTCAATCAATGTGAGTTATCTATTAATTGTTATAGGTCAAGGACATGAGGGTGTGCCATATTATATTCTCATGGATTCTTAAATAAGCATAACATTTTCATCTTGAAAATGATATGGAGCATTAGGAAGAGAATAAATGGGAATGGTTTTGGGATTTATGCTAGCAATGAATTTATTAAAATGAAGAGCCTTTCATTTAAAATTCCCAAGTTTGTGATGTTGCTAAGGAAGTTAAGGTTATCGGGCTTGAAATAACTCAATTATAGCTTCATCACTATATAACATAGGTAAAGGTCCATATTATTCCACATCTACTTCCAAATATATGATTTTTTATCATAGAAACTTTATTCACAATGTATTTGGCATACACATATTGCCTTGGTATCAAGGGTGATCTCGGGAGTAGATGGAACTATGGAAGAAGGTTGATTGGATTCAATTGGATTGATAATAGGCATATCTTTAGAATAATTGGTAGGGAGGGGATTTAATAGAGTTATTAATGTGATAGGAAGTATATAAGGTTATTTAAGCTCTAAATTTATGAGAGGTAAGATTTGTTTAACAACCCAAGGAATATTGATAAGTGGAAAATTAATTAGAGGTACATGAACTTTAGGTTTTAACTCAATATCTATGGAAATGATATGAACATCTCAGTTGAAAGCATGTATTTTATCTTAGGTTTATTGATAATGTTAAAAATATAAGTTTCGTGATTGACATAGTTATCATCATAGGTGGGAGCGATAGTACATGTTTGTGTCTCTAAAGGAGCATCATAAGGTGATACACCTAGATCACTAAATTTGTGAGGTGACATGGTTAAAGGGTCTTGAAATAACTTTTCCACTTCATATTCATTACAAGTGAAATCATCTTTTATATAATATTTTTTATGTGTATTACAAGGAGGAGGGAAATTGGTGATCTTGTCGATAAGAGGGATGGTATGATCATGAGGTAACAAGGAAATCGGGAGCCACTCTAAAATGTAATGAGGTATCTTAGAGGTATTGCAAGTTTTTTGTAAATATTTTGGCTCGTCATCATCAAAATCAGCAAGAGTGACTTGTAAATATGAATTCATATTGATGAATTTAGGTAAGGTTCACTATTAATGCTTGGAATACTTAGAATCTAATACTGAGATTTGGGATTGGGAAGATAAATACTCCATATATTAGGATTGGCCTCATGTTAATACTATTTTCCATTATGAATAAACTTTATACATTAGCTAATGGAAGAGGCAATAGACCTCATGTAATGTATCCATGGGAAACCTATAAGTATATTATAGGATAATGGTAAATTAAGAACCATAAGCTTGGTACATATAGTTTTGGGTCTAATAGTAAGAGAGATCCAAATATAACCAAGTGGATTTTTATTGGTCTTATCAAATCCATGACATGTTATGTGAGTTTTCTTGAAATGATATTTGTTATACACAAGTTGTTGAATGAGCCAAAGAGATTTCACATTAATTCTTGACCCTTCATCTACTATTACTTTGTAAATAAAGGTGGTATTAATGGTTATTTTAATAAAGAGAGGTGTATCATCATCTCAAAAGAGAATTTCATCATTGAACATGTCTTATTCAAGGAACTCTATGGAAGGTTTTGAAGAAGGAAAAATAGTTTTAATGGTATAAACTTCTATCAGTGGAGGGTCATGAGAAGATTATTCCACTTTTAGGTATTATGGTGCTCAATTTCTTGTAGTTATTGTATTAGGAATTTACGATGATAAGGAGAATTGAAAACTAACTCCATAAAAGGTATTTTCCAAGGCATAGATTTAAGTTCATCTAAGAAATTCCAATGAGTTTTTGAAGAGGAAGAACTAGCATGAGGCTTGGAAGGTAAAATATTTTTTATTAGGAAGAGAGGTAGTTGGAGTTTTGGATTGAGGAATTTATTCCTAATTGGTTTTTGAAGGTAGATTAGGGATAGTATTATATTTGAGAATTTTCTCTTAGAGTTATGGTTTCTTTGGTTTTGTGACAGGTTCTTTATGGGTGGGTTAACGATGATAATTGACTTTATATACATTCACATATTAGGAATTTGTATAGTATTGATCATAGTCATCATCAATCAAATAAATATCCTTTTTTGATTGTTGAGGGTTATATGTAGAGATGGTTTTTATATTGTTAGAGTAAGAAGACTTGAAATTTTATTTTTTTTAGAAGCACTAACATAATTATGATGATGAATTTTGATCAGGTCATCATGATTTAATGTATCTCCTAACATAAAATAAATGACAGATTTTGTAAGCCCAAAACATGTTTCATGGGAATGACCTATATCAACATGAAACCAACAAAAAAATTTAGGTTCATACCATGTAGGTGGGTTATTAGCATATGTGAATGGTTTCAAAGGAGTTAAAAGTTATTTCATTTATTTCATACTTAGTGGTGTATGGGAATTTTGGGGATTTTCCAATTTGGATACTCCTAGTTTTAGTTGAGGAGGATTTCCAATGATTGCATTGGTTGAGTGTTGGAAATATTCCTTGATGGTTTTAGTGTTAGATTCAAACTGTTTCATTAAAAAGTCTTATCTCTTAATGTAGACACTATAATTTTGTACCCTATATATGATTAATTAGTTGTTTTAGGTCTTTAATTTTATTTAATAATACCTATCCTAAGGTTTAATATATTTACCATTAATAACTTAGTAACTTGCCTTTACTATTACCTTTATACCCTCCTTAACCTCATAAATCCATTAATAATCGAGGGAATCCACCCCCTAATTACATTACCCCTATATTATTTTATTACCAACAACCTCATGCTCAACAAAGCCAATTTTACCTATGGTTAGAATAAACCTACCAATTTGAGTAAATCAGCACTGATTCACCCATGATCAATGTTGATTCTCTAGATCAACATCAATCCATAAATACCTAGTCAACCTTTGGCTTCTATACCTAAAAACTCTGAACCTCAAATTACTACTAGATTTCTTGGAGAACTAAGGATGTCCTTAATGACAATATATCAAAATTTTATTGCATTCAATATGCATCCATCATCATGAGCTTGAAAGATAACCTACATTTGTAAAGGATAATTTCATTCTATTTACAAATGGATCAAAGGTAAGTAATCATGTTTATTTCTTTCATTTTCTATCAAGTTTTATGC
Source organism: Torreya grandis (assembly GCA_037957365.1). Taxonomy (NCBI): domain Eukaryota; kingdom Viridiplantae; phylum Streptophyta; class Pinopsida; order Cupressales; family Taxaceae; genus Torreya; species Torreya grandis. The sequence continues at coordinate 2,139,700 of JARHVA010002829.1, forward strand.
TTTTATATATTTATTTAATCTTTAAAATATTATCCATATCCCTTAGTATTTGTATTTTAGCCTCTATTTTCCTAATTATTCTCTATTTTAATTAAACTTAGATATAAAGAGAAATCATACCAATTCATTCTGAATCGACACCGATTCTACAGATCGACATTGATCTTATCAGGCTTGGCATCAATCCACTATGTTTAATTTTTAGAACCTAAGACCTTAATCTTAGACCCTTGTCTACAATCCTTATTGATTTTATGTCATTTTTAATATGGCCTTTGTATGTAAATGATTCTACCAGGAATAGTACATGACATAATCAATATCACTGATCTTCTTATAGTATCCCAACCTTGTTTACTGATCAAAGTGTCATAGCTTTCAAGATAACCCTCTTAACTATTGTTTATTCTCCCTATTTCAAAGCCACTACCAACCAATTAGATGGCATACAAGATGATGTAAATTCTTCCATGGATTATTGGGATGAATATTTCACTTATATTGATAGCTTAAATGAGGATTGAATCTTAATTATCATTTTTATCATATCTTTTATCTATTGTGATTTCATATGTTGTTTATCCACTTGATTGTGTAAATAATTGAGCTAACATCCATTTGAGGAAACTCATAACTTCCCAGGACTATTTTATAACTAAGCAGCTCACCTAGTTATCTATTAATTTATTTTTGTCTAAGTTATTTGCATGTGGTAAGTTATTCTTCCCAGCCAAAAATAAGCTCTCATAGTCATTAATTACAAATCGGTGATCAACATCTAATATACAGGTATTCACCATAAACCCTAATTTCATTTCATTTTTTAGTAATTAATTTAAATTTAAATAAAAATGAAAAACTACTATAACATTCTAGCATGCTTGGTGGGACCCCTAAAGTCTCACTTTTATTATTAAAATTCATTCTAAATTTATCTATCTTTCTCTCCCTTTCTCTTGTTTAATGTTTTAATTCAAAGAAAATCCAAAATTATTTTTTTTCTTCTAAAAGTTAAAAATAAATGCATCCATTTTTCTTGATTAGATAAATCATATATAATAATCTAGGTGGGTTAAATTTATCATAGCTATCACTTCTCTCACACTCAAACCAAATAACTTTCATAACAAACTCATTAAAACATTGACATAAGGGAACCAACTGGGATTTCATCACCTAGAAGTAACCTTCTTTCCAACTATCCCACTTATATTTCACCACCAATGGGAGAACCAACTCAGTATGTTGACTAAGTATAAACCCTAGTTTTTAGATATATACTAGCTAAGCATTCGACACCCTTACACTGTGGTGTGTGAAGTGAAGGGGTAGGCCCTAATACTAAGCCAAGAATAGATTTCATTAAATATATCTCTTTGATCCTAAATAAACCTAAATAATCCTTATATTTCTACTTCTTAGGACCCTCAATAACTTTTTATGTTATCACACTTTAAAGTTAAAAAAGTAAAATCTTTTTAGGTACATCTTTAGCCTGTGTGTATTTTCCTCTTCACTAAAGATGAGATAATCAAAAATAACTTTTGTGTGCTTTTTGTTTTTATTTCTTTTATTTTCCTTTTATCACTACATGTTTTTGATGTAACATCATTCAAAAAATAAAACCAACCCCTCATCTTCATCCTCATCTATGGAAAATTCTCTTAGTCCTCCTACTTCCCTTAAGTCCATGGGGGAAAGTATTCTTTAGTATTATACCCAAGGTGATCCTAAATTCACCACTATACTAGATAGTAACCCCATCACACTTAACTATTATCTCATCTCTTAAGACATATGCATCCCACTTTTTCCCCATATGTATTTTTCCAAGAACCCATATGGCATGTCTTTATAGGAATGTGAAGGGTTTATCACCGCTACGGTGTCTTCCCATAACAATCCTCCTCTAATAGGTTCTGACACTACTACTATGCAACCCTTAGGCAATCCACCTCTAATAACATCTAATGTTTCATCCCCAACTACTATCCAAACTTAGAATGTCACCACTCCCCAACCTACATCTATCTTACCTATTACCAATATGCTTTAGAACCTAGTCATCTTAGTTCCAACAACCCTTCCACCTATCCAAACAAGTGTGCCTTTAAGTACCTAAACTCAACATTTACAATAAACACTTATAATTTAACCACCTCAATAATATATCCCCTTGACACCTACACAAGCTATTGGGTCTACTTATGTCCCCTTATAATCCTCACAATATATGGTGGCCTCTCAACCAATCATAACTATGAATATAAGATTGCAATAAGGGGATATTAGTATGGTGTTAGTGAATGGAAGAAAAATCTAAACAAAACACACTAATGCCAACACCTTAAGCCTATCTTAAGGGGGGACATGGTGAAGAATATAAATGAATAAATCACAACTAAAATGCAAGAAACTTACCTTTCTTACCTTCTTTGATGCTCCAAGAGTCTTCTTCAATTGGATTGCTTGAATTGTGTATAAGAGGTCTTCATTAATGAAGTGTGGCTACCTTAATCTCCTCTTGGCACCATTTTTTGGCTTGGTTATGGCTTGATGTGTCTTGATTTAGCATTAAAAAAATTATGCATTTGCTTCATGAATGAATTCCTACATTATAACATTGCTTTTATTGATCTCCTAATTCACTGGGTAAGGCCTCTTATTTATAGATTTTGCAAAATGATCAAAATAAACTTGAACCATCCATCTCAAGATGAAGATGTTTGCTTAAGAATCCATTCAATTTTGGAGGCCAAATTCAATAAATTCCCTCATAAATATTTGGGATAGAGAGGAATTAAAGAGGCATGGGAGGCATCAATGAGGCATGGGAGGGCTTAATCCTTATATTTTATTCATTTATGTCTTAGGGATATCTTTATAAAAAATGATACAACTTGATGATGCAATTATTCAATATCAATTTCCAAAAAGAAATATTCAACAAGTTTCATGGAAAATTAAATTAGGCCTTTAATTTAAATTGACTAGCATTAAACATGATTAGTCAACTTTGATGCAAGTCTTGGAAATTGGTGCACAAATTAATCAAATTGGTCAAAATGTCATATTATTGTCTTAAAATTTGATTGGATTGGAATTGAAAAGTGATATTAGATATGTTGGATCTATTAGTGTTGGATCTGTTATCCCATTTACGATGTTGTCAACACAAAAAAACAAAAGAACATATCTCATGTAAGAAATTTGGTATAAAAGAGCAATCTAGAGCACCCACGTGTAAAATTGTCATTTTGAATTGAAATAATCTAATCAAAGTTAGTTGTCTCATAAATTGCATTGCCTCATTTAATGATACTCTAGCCAAAATTGGCACATGAATATGATAGGCTCAAATCTTTTATCATATTTTAGTGTTTTTAGGCCAAATCATAATTATTTGATAGAAATTGGTCAAAATCCTAGTTGGAGGTCATTGGTGGTTAATTTTAGGTCTCTACAATTTACCCTTATTTGGGAAGGCATTGAAAGCTATCGGCACAATAATGTCTTCTCAAATAATGAGTAAAGTCTTATATGTCGAAAAAAAGATGATGATTAAAGAATAAAGCTCCAAATGGTTTTCAAAAAGCCTATGATAATGCCCTTTAAGGGAGTGGTCATCACATATGTGGATGGATGATCCCTTGGAAATAATCAAGAAGAAAGGTGGAATTAACCCATGGTTGAGATTAATCCAAATGATAAAATGTTGTCATGCATTTATTAAAAAATTATTTATTTTCCCAAAAGTGATTATAATCAAGAATAAAAGTAAAAATAATCATTTGCCCATAGGTGGTTATAATCATTAAGAGGACTTGAATTGGATAAAGATGATGTTTGATATGGTTGTGTCTTAGTTAGGGTTGATTAGTAAGCATAAATCAAGGATATTACCTAGAATATAGATTAAATATGAGTCGGTTCAAATGTATATGTGATGGTCTAATGACTAAAGAAGCCATAAACAACTAGGCATATGAGGATGAAAAGTGATGAAAGAGATGGATAGAAGAAGAAGATTGATCAATAAAAATGATTCAATTGTACCTAAAAATGAGGAGATGCTCATCCTTATTATCAATAATATAATTAGAATAGTCAATGGGTTGATTTGATCAAGATTGGATGGGAAGATTTTCCAAGCTACCAAGGAGAAACTTCTATGACACCATTGATTATAGACCTTCTTGAATCTAATTTTTTTTGTAGCACATGATGGTATGCATCATGATAGAACACTATTAATACTATCCCAAAATATGCATAAGGACTAACTCCTGATCTAATAAACACTCAAAAATAATGCACCAATGATAAAAACCATGATTCTAATGTTGATGTATGAATATGGATGGATTCAAGTATAAATGTTCAAGGAATCACCCAATGAATGCACATAGACTGAATCAAGGAAATAATGTAGAAAGCAAAATAAAAGGCAAGTAGAAAAATAAACAAATAAATGCACAAAAAACACACAAATAAATAAACAACTTGAAATAAATAAACAAAAAACTTGAAAACAAAATCAAAAGAAAGCATCTTAATAATGATCATTCCCCAATAGGGTGAAGCAAGGATAACTGACTAGGCTTAAACAAAACAAATATGTTTTTATTTTTGAAATATTTTAATGTTTTTTGGAAATTTAAGGTATCTTAACTCATTAGAGAATGACAAGATACCTACTTTCAAAATGGTGAGAGTGTTTGGCTTAAGTTGTACATAAAATGGTGACAGCACATGGAAAAGGGGACTAAGGTGACCTCAACAGGAATTGAGCATGGCCCACATAGTCTCAAAATGACCTCAAGTCATATTAATTTCATCCATATAAAAGGTAAAGAGAAATTAACTAGGTCACAAAAAATTCTCAAATCTAGCAAATGGTCAGTCAAATGAAAATAGTAAGGGCAAGGTGATGCGATAATGCATGATAAACAATTTTTTCCCATAATTTTACCATAGGTGGTTATAAATAGGATATAATGGAATAGATCAATGATACTAATTTTTCCATAGGTTTTTATAATTATTAGAAATACTAGTGAGACATTGATTTGCCCTAGCAGGTGATATAATTAGGCTCACATAAACAAACTTGATATAGGATGGAAAATGAAAGATATCTTGATAGATCAATTGTTACACTAATTTAATAGACTATCATTTAAACATAAAATTTGATTGATTATTAAAACTTGATCAGAATCCCCTCACAAAAAATATGGGAAGAACCAAAGTAACCAAGATTAAAATAGGATTAGATACGACAACTTAAAAAAAGCTTTGGTCTAGATAGTAATGATATGGTAAAATAGAATAGTCTTGATCTGGGATAATGAGGGTTTGGATAAAATGGTAAGAGGCTTACACCCAAGTGATGATCTGAATGGCTAGGATATGTGATAATGGAAAAATGAATGGTAAATAAAAATGGCATGGTACATGTTTGTGTTTGGCTGATGATTAGTTATTAATTTTTGATGTGTTTGGCATAGGTATGGTAAATGGTATATGATTATATTGTTCCTGCTGAAGTGGAGATGCACATCCTAATCAACAAATGATATAAAAAAATATGTGATCGTGTTAACTACTAACCCACACCTCATCTGAATCGTTGCTCTATCAATAAATTACTATAGATTTGGATGATCATGATGTTATTGTGATCTTCGTTGGTCATTGATTTTGATTCCTTCAAAAATAAATACAAGGTATCTTTGTATTCTATAGAAAGTAAAGTATGACCACGGATTGTAAATAGGGATAAATTTTATATGATATGATTGTTTGTGAAATGGAATGGTGGATGATAATGGAATGTATGATGGTAGGGCAAAAAATGAAGATTGCAACTTTCAGGCACACACAATTTTGTTAATTCCATATTTGAAATAGCTTTGGATGTGGTGGGGTCAAATGCCTCTAAAGATGCTCTCGATAGGACCACCATATTTTTCTATTATTTGATCTTGAGAGTAGCTACCATTTGATTAGGCTATAGATTGAAAGATATTTTGATTTGATCTTAAATAATGTCTTCATTAAGTAGTGAATAAATTTTGTACTCAATTATCAATGCCTTAATGAGGTTTTCATGAACTAATTTTTATTGATTGTCCCATATCACATCTAAGAATGTTTCACTAATGAACGTTGGCTTTTGACTTTGATTGGTTTCTAGTGCTTCTAAAAATGTTTCACTAGAAGATGCTAAGTTTGAATTTTGTTTGTCCCCTAGTGCCTCCAAAAAGGTTTCACTAGGAGAGTGTTCTTATGATACATGAATGTGGTCTTGGCCTCCTTGCTCTTCTTCAATTACTTTTTTCTATGGATGTAGTTCAATAAAGTGTGATTTTATTGGTCCTAATCAACACTTGTGAGAGATGGAATGTTAATGAAATGGCTATGTTGGTTGTTCTTAATGGCATATGGAATGGTAATGTAATGGGAAGAGGCCACATAAGCCTCATATAATATACTAGAAGAACTTGTGTTAATTTTGAAGCAATCATTCTCAAAAACTATAGAAGGATCACAAATATAGTCAAATTAATTTACAACACATGCATAACCAATATTATAACAATCATGAATTTATTCTAATTTTGAATCTAATTCTAACTCAAGGGACTCTAAATCCAATGGTAATATTGATGTTGATTCTAATTTTGATGCTAAGTTCAATGTCGATCTAAGAACAGAACCTAACTCTAGTTATGATTCTTCATTTGATAGGTACTCTTTTATAATGATGTCTTATTGAATGTTTGGTATTGGACACGTAATGTCTTGTGATGGCATGGTGGGTTCCATAAAGATGGGCTTTTCAATTGAGACTCCTCAATAGTGGGAAAAAGTTCAAGAGACAACTCCTTAGAGACTAGCTTGTCAAAGGGATGCTCTTGAAAAATAGGCATATGGTTGAGGTAATGATTTGCCCAAAGGTGGTTATAATCATTAAGAAGTGACTCATCAGAGTGAGACTCCTTAACAATTGGTATAGGATCAATAGGTAATTCATCATAGGTTGACTTATCACAAGTGGTTGGTTCAACAAAAACATCTCAAATTGGTTGGTTTTCTTGGCCTTAGTTTTCAATGAGTTGAAAGATACCAATTTTCAACATAACTTTATCTTTGAATGATTGGATCGATTGGGTACATATTGATTAGATTGGTTAGGGTTTAGGCTGAATAATGCACTGAGGATGAACGATTGGTTGGGCTCATAAATGGATTATTTGATATTTGGGTTAGATTGGTTAGGGTTTAGGCTGAATGATTGGTTGGGATCTAATTAGATTTGTTGATATTTGGGTTGAATTGGATGGGGTTTTCTAAAGTGGGGAATGATAGGTACTAGATGAAGAATGGTCAGTAGTTGGATAATATAAGGGAATTAAGGAGCTTGGTTTCTTGCATAAGCCAAAGGACAAGGTCTTAGGATAAAAATGATATGGTATTATGAAACCTAGTTGTTCACATGAGCTAAAGGATGAGGTCTTGGAAGGATAAGTCTAGGGTATCATGGAGCTTGATTTATCTCATGAACCAAAGGATGAGGTCCTAAAATAGAAATGGTAGGGCATCATGCAGCTTGATTATTTACATAAGCCAAAGCATCCAAGTCCTCATAAACCATATCATCTTAATCAGGGTCTTGAGTTAGATTTTAATCTAATCCTTGCCTTTGTTCCCTATATTAAATATTTCAAAGAGGGTATGGATCCATATCCTAAACAACATTATCATTGTAGAGGTCTATACCCAATTCCCCTCACCAACCATATCATCCCAGTTGAGGTTTTAACTTTGCTCCCTAATTTTATGTTTTAAGGTGGATAAAATTCCATCTCATAAACCATGTTATCTTTCAAGGAGTCTTGAATAAATCCAAAAAAATCAAAACCATTTTGTGTATCCATTATATCATAACTTGTATTATAAGTGACTCTATCGTAAGTGTATCTAGACATATCCACATAAATTATGAAATTTTTGAAAACAAAAAGGCTTAGAGTTCTACATACTCTGAAAAATAATGTCTAAAGGATAAAAGGTTCAAACTTGATCTAACTTAGTCAAAAGGGGTGGATTTGTATCTCCAAACAATGATTTGATCATGTAATTTTATCTCCAAAATGGTTTGTGCTTATACTTGACATAAAATAGTCTAACATCAAATGTCATACACATAAAAGGTTAAGCGTCTGAATAAAAATGGGCATGTCAAAGGTCTAGGCCAAAGTGTTCCAAATAAGGTCTAAACTAGGAAAGGGAAAAGAGACACTAGGTCTTTTTTCCAAATGTAGAGTCAAAATCTAGGCTTAAATAGGTTGTGCTAGGACTTTTGGCCAAGTGATGTCAAAAGCTAGGCTTGAAACAAAAGATTGATGTGAATTTGATTTAATCTAACAAGTTTGGAAACAACTTTGACATAGACCTGACACATGAAATCAAACATAAACATGATCAATTGGCATAATCCATAAGGCAAAAGTATTTTTTATAAACGTTGTGTTCTCCAAAATAAAGGCACAAATAATTATGAGGATAGGCTCTATGAATAAACAAATTTTCAATAGTCTTTAAATTTGGGTAATTGATTAACCAAAGTTATGCAACCCAAAAGAGAAATATTTTTGTATCAACCTCAAAAATTTAGGTCTAAATATAAATCAATCAATTTTTGAATCAAAACTTTACAAGGTTAATTTTAAACTCAATGTTAAAGACTAGGATTTGACAAAACAAGCTAGACAAGATTGGATAGCATGACAGTGCATAAATAAGGTCCAAATGGCATATGTGACATGGTTTAAAATAATGGTTTTGGTATAACTCAAATGAGTTTTTAAATAATTTGAGTATCATAATGGCATTAGCATGATCTAATGATGTAATCAATGTTATGTTTCAAAGACTAAAAATCACAAACTTGATATCTAATTTGGGCAGCATAACAGGTACCCTTATTAGTCAATTAACACACACATAAACAAATTTAGTAAAAAAATGCAAGGCACAACTATGGTGTAAAATGGCCAACATAATGCCTCTTTAAATAAAATATTGGCATATATACAAATTGGTTTTGACGTGGTTTATAAACAAACACATTAGTTTTAGTCTCAAAACACAAAGCAAGAAAATGACAAAATAAAAGTAAATCATTTAAATTCCTATCAAGGGTGTGGCAAAGTGGGGTTGACTAAAATGAATTGGTTTTTTATTGTTATAAATGTATCATTGCACAAAATTTCATGTCAAAATGCAAGAGAAATAACACATCAATTAGGTCCATGGCACTTCGTTTATTTTAAAAAGGTCTTGCCCTTTTTACAACCACTGCATCCATCACTTGCTTAGTGTAGTGTGATGTATATTATGTTCAAACATCTTAGGCTTAGCCCCGGTAATAAGAAATGGTTTAATCACTCAAAGCATCATCCTAGTGGGGTGATCCCAATTTATATACCCCCTATATAGAGGGGTTAAATAATATGTTAAGAGATGAAACCCTGGGTCAAAGCTTACCTAAAGAACTTATGGGAGGTGATGAAATCCCCCTCACAAGCCAAGATTTAATGAAAGTAAAAAACCAAGTAAAAGATATTTAAAGGTTTTTTCTAGATTATCCAAGCCATGTGGGTCTTGTGGAGAGCCTTCACAACTCTTTTATGCCTTTGTACTAAGGCACTTTGTAATGAATTTAGCATTTTTGATCCCATAAGTTCCCTATAGGGGATGGGGGGAGATCACACACACACAACTCCCTATTTTCTCAAACAAATTTAATCTAGGCAAACAATGATAACTTTGCAAAAACTTGAAGTGTGTTCAATTTTAAAGCACTAAATAAAATGTGTGGTGATGTTATTTATCCCCTTGGCTTTAAGATGTAAAAAATTATAAAGAATAATTACAAAACATTCAATCAAACATCTAAGTGCTTCTTTAAGCACCCAAAATAAATGTTCCTAATCATTTTTAATCTCTTAAAAAGAGTTTTAAAAGGCTAGATTAAGCTTGTTTAGATCATTTTTCAAGTTGGCCCTACAAATGAAAAGTCATAATTTCATTTAACCTTGAATCATTTTTCCAAATGAGATAAACAACTTTTCAAAATTCTCTCTCAAGTTTCACATAGTGAAATCCCATTACTCCACAATGTAATCTCGCTACTCTATAAAACCATGACTTGAACAGGTAATATCATTACTCAAGTTAGTTTAACAAAAATCACAATCCTACTACTTGGGCTAATAATCCCACTATTTGGGTTGACAATATCACTATTTAGGTTAATAATATCGCTACTCAAGTCAATTTAACAAAAATCACAATATTTCTACTCAAGTCAACAGTACCTCTACTTGAGTCAGTAATATCACTATTCAGGTTGACAATCTCATGAGTTATAGGGTAATACCACTAATATGAGATTTATGATATTGTCTCTTAACTACTAATATTTTACTACCAATACCATGACTCGATAATGTAATCCTTTGACTTGAATAGGCAATCATGTGACTTGGATAGGCAATCCTACTACTTGCTAGTCATGATATTACCATTTGTGAACATAGGATTATAATAAGGGGATATTATTATGGTGTTAGTGAATGGAAGAAAAATACAAAAAAAACACACTAATTCTAATGCCTTAAGTCTATCTTAAGGGGGGAGCATGGTGAAGAATAAAAATGAATAAAGCAAAACTAAAATTCAAGAAACTTACCTTTCTTGCCTTATTTGATGCTCTAAGAGTCTTCTTCAAATGGCTTGCTCGGATTGTACCTAATAGGTCTTCATCAATGGAGTGTGGCTACCTTAATCTCCTCTTGGCACCATTTTTTGGCTTGGCCATGGCTTGATATGGTTGAATTTGGAATTATAACATTATGCATGTGCTTCATGAATGAAATAATGCATTATAACATTACTTTGATTGAGCTCCCAATTCAATAGGCAAGGCCTTCTATTTATGAATTTTACAAAATGATCAAAATGAAACTAAATTTTCCATCTCAAGATGAAGATGTGTGGCTAATAATCCATTCAATTTTGGAGGCCAAATTCAATAAATTCCCTCATAAATATTTGGGATAGATAGGAATTAAAGAGGCATTGTAGGGCTTAATCTTGATATTTTATGTATTTATCGCCTAGGGATGTCTTTCTAAAAATGATGTCACTTGATGATGTAGTTATTCAATATCAATTTCCAAAAATATATATTAAAAAGTTTCATAGAAAATTAAATTAGGCTCTTAATTCAAATTGATTAGCCTTAAACATGATTAGTCAACTTTGATGCAAATCTTAGCAATTAGTGCACAAATTAATCAAATTAGTCAAAATATCATATTATTGGCTTGAAATTTAATTGGATTGGAACTTTAAGGTGATATTAGATGCATTAGATCCATTATTTCCTTTAGGATGTTTTGAACACAAAATAATAAAGGCACATATCTTATATAAGAAATTTGGTAGAAAAGAGCAATCTAGATCACCTAGGTGCAAAATTGTCATTTTGACTCAAAATGATCTAATCAAAGTTAGTTGTCTCATAAATTACATTACCTCATTTAATGATAATCTAGACAAAATTATCACTTGAATATGATAAGCTCAAAGCTTTTATCGCATTTAACATTTTTAGGCCAAATTGTAATGCTTTGACAAAAATTGGTTAAAATCTTGGTTAGAGATCATTGGTGCTAGTTTTAGGTGTCTACAATAACCACATCAGTTGGTTATCATTTATCATAGTCCTTTCCACTTAGATTCATATGTATCAACTCCTAAAATAGAATGTTTTGTGAGGAATCCCTCAATACAACACCTAACCAGACCTTATGAGTATTCTTATGAATAGGATTTACAAGCCTATGCCTCTGAGCAGAATAATATGCTCACTTATGAGCAAATATATAATGAATATATTAACCCAATAGTCCCCATTATACCTTACCCTCCATATTTTGAGCTTCTAAAGTTTACAAAGTTTTAAAACAAGGAAGATCCTCAATAGTACCTTTGAGCATTCAGACACGCTTACTACCTTATAACACATGATGATGCACTTCTTATTAGGAACTTTCTTATGTCATTAGCTAGACCTCCCTAGATTGGTATAACTCAATTCCTCAGCACTTCCTATTCTCCTTTGAGTAGCTATCCCATATATCCTTAGAGCACTTTTTTATCACTATCAAAATAAAACTCACTATCACCAACCTCTATACCATCTAACAATTCAATGATGAATCTATCACTAAATTTGTGGCTAAATGGAGGAGTCTCATAAATCAACTCACCTTTTCCCTTTTATAACTTGAATTGATCAAATTATTCATGAGAGCATATGATAAATATATCTCATCAACAATATGGGTATAATCTTTCAAAAGCTTTGATGAGGCCTATTTGATGGCCCACAAACTATAAATTAGAGCCCTAAAAGAGGGTAATGTTAAATTTCAGAATAAAAAATTCAAATTTGATCCCTCTAAAGGGAATAAACATAATAATAAAACCAAAGGAGTTGTTAATTCTATAGTTGTAAAATCAGTGCCACTATAAACTAAAAACCAATAAAAGCCCTTCACCTCTCAGGCACGACCTCAAAAGCCATTGACATGTTTTATTACATGATAATATACACCTTTAGGAGAGTATTATGTGTCTATCTTAGATAAATTATTTAAGGCATATCTCATCGAGCTTCCTCCAATAAGACCTCTTGATGATTCTCACCCTAAACCTAGTTGGTTTTGGGAAAATGACTTTTGTAACTTTCACTATGTAATAGGTCATGACATCAGTAGGTGTCATTATTTTAAGGTTTTGATTTATAACCTTATCAATCAGGGGGAGTTACAACTAGATAACCCTAACATGCACCCTAATTATTCTATAGACATATTCAACAATGGTTGCCTAATCATGCCTCCACATCTAATTCCATGTAGGCTAATTTAGGATCCACCTCAGAACATGAAACTCATGTAATTAACACAATCCATGACCATATTATACCTAAAGAATTTGATATTAATCCTATCCCTAATATCCTTATAAGAGATACCTTTGAACCATCCCAACTAAGCAAAGATATCATAAAAACTTCTTCAAGCTTTTTGTATCTCATTATTTGGAATCCACTTGAGGAAACCATATCTAAAAGCATTTAAGATAATCAAATTGAAACAAAAGAGGAAAATACTATTGAATAAAAGGTTTTCTTAGACATTCTACAAGATATGCATACCATTCATTACATCATTTCAATACCTGTATCTAGCATACCCATTCCCTCTAGCTTATTACACTGTGAGTAAACTATTATGTTACCCCAAACTAGCTTAAGACCAATTCCCCCATCACTTGGGAGAAATTAAATCCTAGATAAATCAATGGAAAATCCATAGATACCAAAAACAAAAACCTCAAGGCCCCAAGAGGAAAATATTTATAGCATCCTCCCATTAGGATTGAAATCCCTAAAGAGGATATCCCCACTATCCCTGATCAGATTCAAAAAAGAAAAGAACCATTACCACTTATTTAGACAAAATCATCTATATTAGGAACCCATCCTTTAGCAAGATTGAAAGCCACTATCATAGAATCCTCTACTAAATTGCATGTACCATCACAATGGGATCTTCCTACCATGATTATGCTAATACACAACCCTCTAAATCCCTATTATCCACAAGTTTTAGGTGTAAATTCTTATCCTAAACATAAAGTACCTACATTAGGGAAAATTAAAACAATTAGTTCAAAAGGTCGAGGTTCAAAGTCCCATACTTCTTCCCTACCAGTGCCTTAGAGGATTGAAAATCCTAGTCAATATTTATTAAAGGGTTCTTATTCTAAGATCCTCAATAAACTTCTCTAGACCTCTCTTATCTCTTTACCACATATAAAACCCATTAATCCTCATCTTTAGAAACCAACATGGTATCAATAAAATAGGAAATGCATGTATCATTGAATAGCAGGTCATGACATGAAAAGTTATAACATGTTAAAAGTAGTGGTCTAAAACTTATTAGAAGAATATGGTCTCTTAATGGAACAAATAGATCATGACCATCCCCATAGTCAAACTACTAGTATTAGATCCACATCAGAAAGTAGCATACTACCAAGAATATCAGAATAAGTTGGAAAAGAAGATAAAACCTTTGATAAAGCTTAGTATCAACCCCTGTTGAACCTTATAAATGTGGATGAGTTTGAAAACATAGAAAATCCCCTTTTTTAGATAGGTGTAGTTCATATAGCTATATGATCCCAAACCTAGGGTCATAAGACCCATAATCATGAAAAATCCAAAGTGACTATTTCCAAAGCACTAACTCCGACCATAAATAGTCTAATAATGCCTACTTCTAAACCTAAAATTTATATTTTAGGGAAAGTGAAAAATAATAATTCTTCAATAATCATATAGATATTTTTTCTAAAGTAACTTCATCAGCTTCCAATCAAGATGTCCCTATATGAATTTGACCTAAATTCTCCACAACACCATGAGGCTATGATAGAAGCCTTATAGGCCACCAAGATATAAGGTGATGAACCCCAACCTCTATTGGCTTTCATTATATTTCTTCAAAAATTGTTATCCTTAACATTTCATTATTTTTAAATACCACCCTTATAGCCTAATGACCAGGATCTTGCACTATTTATCACTACCTAGATTGATAAAACTCAAATCAAATGAGTAATGATTGATAATGGTGCCAGTATAAATATCATCTCCTCTCATGCATTCAAATAACTGTAGTTACCTAAAATAGTTGGAGCCCAATCTCCTACAATGTTATGAGCTTTCAATGATACTATTTCCCCTACATTAAGAATGGTATTCCTCCACATTCAAGTAGGCACATGTGTTTTACCTAAACTATTTTATGTAATAGAAGGGGAGTTTCAATACAACATTTTATTAAGATGTCCCTCGATATTTACTATGTATTGCATCCCTTCCACTTTTCATCGATGTATTAAATTCAAACACGAAGGTAAAATTTATAATGTCCCAACTGATCCCCATCCATTCAAAACTTGCAACCTCACCTTTTAACTAAATAATGTCTTAATTCCATTAAAAAGTGATACCCCATCATAATCCAATGAGGCATTAAATAGTATGGTAATCCCTACATCAAGGATCATTAAAGAGTCCATTGATTTTGCATTTCAGTAGCTATCAATTGGAGAGTGTTAGTTATTGATATTAAATACTCTCCCTACTCATGAGGAATATGGATGTCAAAACAAATAATAGGCTTACTATCCAAATTTATGATAAACTATTCCCTTCAATCCACCTTTCTTTTGCACCCATTTGATTTATGGGGGTATCAATCAACATTCTTTAGGCCTTTATAATAAACCCATGTTAAACCATTTACCTTGAACTTTTCGTTCCTCTATAAACCCCACTTTACAAAGGCATACCTATAATGACATCTTGGAAGGGTTTTGGCATAGGATTCCATGAACAAAACCCACATGAGGCTATGTTGGGAGATTTTAGAAAACTCCATGAAAATCACAGCCTTAGTTTTATAAAAAATATTTAAACTAATTTAAAGGCTACTCTCATTCCCATCCTTGAAGAGGATATGCCATCCTCACCATCTAGTACCCCCTCTTTGATAGATGGTGTCATATGCATTCCCCCAAAAAAAAAAATTAGTCAATGCCATTACTATATAACCTCTCATATGTCATCATGATTGGGAGGTTTTAACCATTCCTTTGTCTACCTAGATATGATAGGGCAGAATTTTCCCACCATCCCTATTATTTAGTGTTAGGATGATGAGTCGATCTTAACTCATTTAGGTGTAGAAAACTCCTATATACATAAATCCCTTTAATCTAAAACCTCTAGTATATTAAATGAGGCCATCATTGATGTTAACATAGGATCTCATGAGACTCCATGAATCATTAAGGTCAGTAAATCTTTAGATCCTAGGAGTCTCAAGATTTCACTTCATTTCTAACAAATCATAGTGAAGCATTCACTTAGTCTTATAGAGATATGTCTAATATCAATCTTACTATCATCATCCATAACATTATCACATTCCTTGATGCCAAACCTATAAATCAAAAGATCCAAAATATGCATCCTCACATTTCACGCTTAGTCAAAGAAGAGTTATAGCATCTCTCATTTTTTAACTTTATCTAACCTATTGATTACCCTCAATGGGTATCTAATATTGTTCCCATCACCAAGCCTATAGGGGGACTATGCCTTTGTACTAACTTTTGAGACCTTAATCTCACTTATCTTAAGGATTATTTCCCTCTCCCTAATATGGACCAATTAGTATATTTGACTATTGTGCACAAAATGTTGTCACTTATAGATGGTTTCTCTAGACATAGTCAGATATTTATCACACTATAATATCAACATAAGACTTCATTTATTACTCCCTAGGGGACCTTCTGCTATTGAGTTATGCCTTTTGGCCTAAAGAATGCAGGATCTACCTTTCAAAGAGCTATGACTTATATCTTCTATGATATTATCCATAAAATTATTGAGGATTATGTGGATGATCTCCTTGGTAAATCAAAAATATGAAAAGACCACCTTTCAGTCCTAAAGATAATCTTCACTCACTTAATCTAATTTCATGTCCATCTAAATTCTAATAAATGCATTTTTGGAGTATTGATATGTAAGCTTCTAGTATTTATTATCTCTATCCATGGGATAGAAGTTAACCCTACCAAAATCAAAGATATTTTAGAAATGTCACCCCCATCTAATCTTAGGAAACTACATATTTTTTAAGGTAAATTACAATTTATTCATTGTTTTATCTCCCAGTTATCTGATCTATGTCAATCATTCCATCACCTATTAAGGAAATATATCCATTTTAATTGGGACTCTAGTTGTCAGGAATTTTTTGAAGCTCTTAATAACTACCTTATTTCACCACCATTTCTCACTCCTTCAAAGTAAGGGTGACCCTATTCTTATATATTTCCACTACCAACCATGCCTTTTTAGCCATTCTTGTAGATCATGATAAGCAGCACAAAGAGTAGGAATTTTACTATATCAGTCACACACCATTATTCTTAGAAAGAGAAGTTATGCCTAGCTCTAGTCTTTATAGCTTCTAATATTCACCATTATCTACTCAATCACAAAACCTATGTGGTCATAAACACTAATCCCCTAAATTTTATGCATTCAAAGCCTTATCAAAATTAGTGAATGGCCAAATGGCTCATGCATTTGGTAGAATTTGATCTAGATTTTATCCATCAAAAATAAGTTAAAGTTAAAATCATTGTTGATTGGCTTGTTGAGGTGCCTTTTTTTGATAATCAACCAGTTAAATATGAATTCCTAAATGAATCTATATCTTCCACATCTCAAATAGATCCATAATATCAAATCACTCTATTGTTTGATAGATCCAAATGTGAGCATGGTGGGGGAACTAGAGTTATCCTAATCCCTCTTGGGGAGACACCTATCCCTCTATCCTTTAATCTTAATTTTGACTACACTAATAATATGGTAGAATATGAGGCTTTAATCATAGGTCTCCAAACTACTTTACCCTTAGGTATTAAAATACTTAATTTCTATGGTGACTCCTAGCTCATAGTTAATCAAATTAAGGGAATATATAATTGTAATAATGATTCCCTTAAGAAGTATAAGACCTTGGTTGATTACTTACTAACCACTTTTAAACATTATGTTATCCAATCCATTCCTCATTCAACTAACAATTTTATAGATACTATAGCTTCCTTGACATCCTTTATCCCATCTTCATCTCAAGAATCTAAGTTATGTATCCTCATCTATAGGATTAATCAACCTTCCTTACCTAAGTTGACCTTCCTTCCATCCATAGTGTGGAGGAAAAACCATAATATCTCTAGTACACACAAATATTTTATTACTTATCAAGGGGGATTATTCCTCTAGATGTAACTAAAAATGATAAGAAAGTCTTCTATCATCATGTCATGTATTTTGTCATACTGATGGGTTTTATTTATAAGAGTGGTTTTAATGGTATCCTTCTTCATTGTCTCTAGCATCTTAAAGCTACCCTCACTATCAAAGAAGCTCATGATGGGTCATGTGGTGGAAATTTTATTGGATACATAATCTCTAAGATAATCTTATGATTGGGCTATTATTATCCCACCTTAAATCAAGATTGTTTCAAATACGTTAGGAAATGCATCAAATGTTAGCATCATGCTAACCTATCCCATGTCCCTAGCCAAGAATTATAGGTAGCATATGATTTTTGGCCTTTTTCCCAATGGGGTATTAATCTTATAGGTCAAATTAACCCTAAGTCTTCTAAGCATCATGTATTTAACATTACTACCACTGAGTATTTTACTAAGTGGGTAGAGGCTATCCCCCTTATTTTGACTAAAGTAGATAAAATTATTGAATTCATTAGTCAGCATATTATTTGTCACTTTGGAATCCCTCATAAGATCGTCATAAACAATGGGAAATATTTTAAAAATAAAAAGGTTCAAGAGCTCTTTGATTCTTTTATCATTAATCACAACTTCTCCTTGCCTTACTATCCTCAAGCTAATGGACAAGCTGAGGCATGTAATAAAACTCTTGTCAAAATCCTAAGTAAAGTCTTTAATAAATTAGGAAATAACTAGCATATTCATGTTCCCTTTCGTTATGGTCTTATCAAACTAGTATTTGAACCCCTATAGGTGATACTCCTTTCTCCCTAGTTTATGGTACTAAAGTTTTACTTCCTCTAGAGGTTTAGATTCTTTCCCTTTGCATATCCCTTAAAGATATCATTTTTTAGGATGAATTTCATCAAGAATGATTAGCCCATCTCGAACTCTTGGACAAGCATCGATTAGCTTCCTTTAACCATCTACATGTATATCAAGAATGAATAATGTGTGCCTATAATGAGCATATAAAATAATGTGAATTTAATATTGGTGACCTTGTCTTAAAGTAAAATCAACATGTCACTAATATGGAAAAAATTAAAAGGATAAAATTTGATCTGAATTAGCTCAACCCATATATTATCACCTATAATTATGGATCTAGGGCATATCATTTGGCCTCACATGATGTAAAATCAAAATGAGAGCCTCTTAATACATTGCATCTATGTCCTTCTATTAATAAATCTTAATCACCATGGTCTGCCTAGTTTAGTTTCTTGGTTTCATATCCCTATTATTCTTATACCAAAGAATGATATATAGAAACATGTGGTTATCCAGTATTGTTTCCCACTTTTAACCTTAAATATGAATACCCCACCTCTATTCATACCATGCTCTAATTAGATAAGCTTTGCCTATTATAGGAAGGATCTCCAAATCACTATCCCCTAAAACCCCTCCCTATCACTAATTCATGTTGAGATGGGTGCTTTATCTTGTGTAACAAAGCTTTGGGAAATTTTCCTAGGATATTTGAGGTCAATCCATAAATAAATAATAACACTAGGATCAAAAAGCAATGAAAATCATCTACAAGACAAAGAAAAATAAATAAACTACTCCCTCAAAGGATAGATATGAAATCTATAAAATATACAACATATCCAAAGCATAAACTAATCCCTCGAAGGACATCTACTTTAAAATTAATATTTAAAAGTATATACCACTCCCTCAAAGGATGGCTATCATGCATAAAAACATCCCAAGAAAGTTTCTCGCATTGATCATCTTTCTTTAATATATTAGACTTCTTGCATTGATCAGTCTACATGGATTAGCACAAAAGGATTCTAGGTTTGACCTTAGTTTTTAGTATGAAAGATGAAAACATCTTCTTCTTATAATCCACTCTCTATCAAATCCTAAAAGCAAATCCTCAAAATTTTCCATCTCAAAATCAATAAGATCCTGACTTTAGTAGACCTAAAGTTGTTAGGATATTTATTAGCAGTTGGTTAAGGATGTACATGCATCCCTTTCAAGTGGTTTTATTCGGTCATGGTATGAGCCAATAATGAGCAATCAAGCCCTTTGTAAATTAAATTTTTTCTAATTTTCCACATATATTAACAAATGTCCTAATCTAGTAATTCAAAACTCTATAAACATGAATTAGTTATTGATAGATTGCATCCATAATAATTGTAATCTATAATGTAATCCAAAGTCTATAATCATAATCCAAAATCATAATTTCAGACATTTGAAAAAATTGTAAATCCATAATCACATTACATAAAATATATAATCCATAATCAAATAATCAAATATACATCCATAATCCATTAAAAAAATTTACATAAAAACCCATAATCCATAACCAAATCAACTCACTAAGTCCATAATCACATAATCAAAAACACATCCATATTAATTAAATCATGAACATTTTAAACATTAGTCCATACATCAAAATCACATCCATCATAAAATCCATAATCATGATCCATACACATTTTATAACATTTAAATAATCTAATCACATAACATAAAAATCCATTATCTAAATTACATCCATAATACCCATAATCCATAAACATTTTAAACATAAATCCATAACATGTAAAAACCATAATAAATCACATCATCTAATAAGATAAAATCCATAATATAAATGTAATCATAATCCATGAACATCTATAATACATAAATCACATCCATAAACAACATCATAATCCATAATCATAAAACATATATATATATATATATATATATATATATATATATATATATATATATATAATAATTAGTGTACATCAAAGTATTTGTATACATATATGTGGCTCTCTAGCCAGTATAAATGAATGTAAATACATCAATAAATGGGCTACTATGTAAAATTTAGTTTTCTTAGGTGGATGCTCTCTAGGGCTTCACCATTATCTTTGCTCCCATCTCCTCCCCCATCTCCACCTTTATCCCTATCCTTGTCTTTCCTTTGGGATATAAGCCCCATGCTCACTGGCCCTATATGTGTGCACCTAGAGTACTTAGCCTATGTGAATATATGGGAAGCATATAAAAAAATCTATGAATGTATATCAAGAACAATTTACTCATAATATCTCATCTCCACAGCCATATCCCCATATCTCTCAATACTCACAATCCCCACCTATCTTGTGCTTGGCCCAACCACCCCTCCAACTATCTACACTGATGGCTCTCCATCCCCCCTCTTCAAGATTTCTTGCTTTACCCAATATCAATCTAAAGCCTATACCACCATATCATGACTCAGCTACAATGAATCAAACCTCATTTTTAGTGTATCTAATTGGGTCTAAAGTGTATCTCGCTCAATATACACTATAATAAGACCCCCCACAATGTTATAGTTAGCTATCCTTGTAAGTTGATACATTATACCCTCATTGTATCCCTCTCTATAATAATCTCAACCAAATATATCTCATCATCTCCCATCTCATCCTCTCCTCCATCCTCCTCAACCTCCTCCATCTCCTTGTCATCTCCCTCCTAGTGCAGATACACCACCCTATCCTATCTTATTTCTCACTATCTAGCCCACCATGGTATAAATGTATGAGTGCACCCCACATCATCACCTATTATATCCATCTCCTCCTCCATAGGGACATCTTTAGTGATTGGTCCTGGAAGCTCCCACTCTATCTCATCTTACCTATATACATGCAAGGCCCATGGAATGTCTTGTACAAACCTGAATTACCACCGTAATTGCCAAAAACGGATATACTCTAGGTATTCCTTCCTCCTCCCCAGCACCCACATTTCCCTTGATATGCATGTTATCTCTTCCTCCACCCTAGTCCACACAATAAATCTTAGATAAGGTTGCCATATGATATCAGCATCTTTCATACCCTCTATGACGCCTTAATAATAATTAAGGTCCCAAGTAATGTCAATAATAAAACCTCATGCTATATCAGCCTTCCATCATAGGAATGACATGTTATACTTAGTATCATATCATCATATCTATAGGGTACCAATGGGTTGTACTACCCTAATGTGCTTGTATGCCTAACACTATAAAATATCATTCACATCTAAGTTGTATCACCTCTAGGTCCTCCAACCCTAGAGCTCCCTATAAATTTTTGATAGTAAAGTGGATGCATAAGCAAACACTATCTAATGATATAGCATATCTACAACCACCCCTATCAATCTCAATGGAAATTTTCCTCCCCTTGAGTCTAGGAGAGTATAATAGGATATAGCCAACAACATCATGGTAAGTACACATCTCTCCACTATATTAACTATGTATAAAGGCTCAAAAGCAAATCCACCAATAAAAAATATGATATCTTCTACATCCTCACCATATTGGTATGTCAATGTTTCTCCCCATCCCTACTCATCTATAGGTATCATTGGCACCCCTGCATGGGAAGTCATAGAATCTAGTAGATGTCCTCCATAGTGATGGTCATCTCTTTGATAGGAAGCTAGAATATCCCAGTCATAACATCCTAACACTCAAAAAAGGAAACTAATAATATTTTATCTCAATGGATGCATCTATATTGATGCATTCTTCCTAGGCCTATGGCCTCTAGGTGGACCCAGTCAGATTAACCAAGCTAGACCTGTAGTCACTCTAGTAAAGGTGACACTCGATCCTAAATCTATAGCAAAGTTTGTGCCTATCACTAACATCCCTTATAAGCTTAAATTCTCCTTAAAACTCTAACTTACCCTAAACCCTAGACTCTAATCTAAGCCCTTCACATTTTTATGTGAATCAACACTAATCCCTTATGGATTGGCATCATTCCATCTAGCTTAGTGTCATTTTAGTGAAACATCATTGATTCCTCATGAAATGTTACCAATTCATTAGGTAATCAGCACTGATTATCTAGAACCATATTACCCTAGTCCTATCCCTATTTTAACTCTAAAAAGAAAAAAAACTTTCAAATATTCAAATTTTCAAAAAAATTAATGAAATAATTAAACTACCTCATCATAGGAACATCACCATCACCTTAATCCACTACTGCTAGCCTCCATCTCATTTTGTATCACACTTTTTATTTGAGCTCTCAAGCATCATTTAATTTTCACAAATAACAAATGAGCCCTTTTCCACATTAAACTTTCTTATATACCCAACTTTGGATCGATACCAATCTATTTTAGATCGATGTTGATTTAGTGGATCGGTGTTGATTCATTTTGGATCAGTGTTGATTTGACCCCTTTATGCACTATTTATGTTTTACATACATCCATCCTTGTTCTTTAGCTTCATCCTAATACTTTTCCATATCTACCCTATTATTTGTCTTATACCATTTTAGGTTTTTGGATTTCAAACCCCTGTTACTTCCACAACCTATGTAAGGCATGTACTCTTTTGGGTATCTCCCCTCAATGGGTCCTGAGATTTTATTTTCTCTTGAGAATAGTTGTCTATAGGTAGTATGTACATCTTATAGCACATCTTATTCTTTGCTCAGCTAAATCCTATCACTTGTCCTCTTGTTTTTCCTTCATTTCAGCCCACCTATTCATATTTATGGAATTTTATTATAGGATTTTCCTTGGAGCATCTCTATTTGTATTACCTTACATCCTATTAGTGCAAAACATATACTTCATGTTATGCACCCACATTTATTAGATATCATTTGTAATCTACCCATACCATACATTATTCCATTTTTTCAAACCCATCACTCACTCTTTATCCTACATCAACTCCTGGTTTGAGGGGGTATACCTCCTCACATAAACCTTAGGCATTAGACCTCTCATGGTTTTTATTTCATGACATGTATTCCATATCAATCCATAAAAAGGTGAAAATGTAGACACTATAATTTCATACCCTATATATGATTAATTAGGTGTCATAGGTCCTTATTTTTATTTAATAATCCTTATCCTAAGATTTATTATATTTACCATTGATAACTCAGTAACTTGCCTTTACTATTACCTCTATACCCTCTCTAACCTCCTAAATCCATTAATAACCTAGGGAATATACCCCGTAACGACTTTACCCCCATATGATTTCATTACTAATAACCTCACACTCAGTAAAACCAATTTTACTCATGATTGAAATAAACCTACCAATTTAGGTGAATTATTTATGATTCACCCATGATCAACACTGATTCTTCATATCAGAATTGATCCATAAATACCTAGCCAACTTTTGGATTTTGGACCCAAAAACTCTAAACCTCAAACTGTTGTTAGATTTCTTATAGAACTAAGGACCTCCTTAATGACACTCTACCAAAATTTTGTTGCATTTAATCTTCATCCATTTTCATGATCCTAAAAGACTACCTATATTTGTGAAGGAGAATTTCATTTTGTTTGCAATTGGATCAAAGGTAAGTAATTGTGTTTATTTATTTCATTTTTTATCAATTTTTCTACTTTTATATATTTATTTAATCTTTAGAATATTAACCATATCCCTCAATATTCATATTTTAGCCTCTATTATCCCATTTATTCTCTATTTTAACTAAACTTAGATACAAGGAAAATTGATGAGATTCAATTTGAATCGACACTAATCCTATCAAGATTGGCATCAATCCACTATGTTTAATTTTCAAAACTAGAGACCTTAATCTTAGAACCTTATTTTTAATCCTTATTGATTTTCTATCATTTTTAATATGGATTTTGTACTTAGATGACTCTACTAGGCATAGTATATGACATAATCAATATCATTGGTCTTCCTATTGTGTCCCAAACCCTATTTGATGATTAGAGAGACATAACTTTCAAGCTATCCCTCTATGTTATTATTTATTCTCCCTCTTTCAAAGCCACTCTAACCAATTAAATGTCATATGAGATTATGTAAATGATACCATGGCTTACTGGGATAAATATTTTGATTATATTGATAACTTAAATGAGGATTGAATCTTAATTATCATTGTTATCATATCTATTATCTATTATAATTTCATATGTTGTTTATCCACTTGATTGTGTAAATAAGTGAGCTGACATCCATTTGAGGAAGCTCACAACTTCTTGAGACTGATTTCTAACTAAGTAGCTCACCAATTATCTATTAATATATTTTTGTCCAAGTTGTTTATATGTGTATAGGTTATTCTTTTTGACCAAAAACAATCTCTCATAGCCATTGGATACAAAGCATTGTGAAACATCTCCTAATCTACAAGTATTCACCATAAACCCTTATTTTATTTGATTTTTTAGTAATTAATTTAAATTTAAATAAAAATGAAAAACTACTATAACAGTTAGCTTGATCGAAGGCATCATTTAAAGTTTGGGGAGTAAAAGTTTGAACATTATATTAGAGGGAAGGTGTTAAGGTAGTGATGAAATTTTGAACAAGTTGTCATAAATCATGTTATGATTGGATTTGTGAGCCAAATATTTTCATCATTTCATAGAATCATGAGTTTATTTGGTAGGGGATTGCTTAGAATTAATGAAATGAGTAAGACAATTTTAGGGAAAATCATTATGTTAAAATTACTTAACTAAAGGATTATCTGAATCCTCAAGTTGCCATATAGAATGTTGGGTAGTTAGTTATGCCATTATAATATGTCAACAATGAAGGTTTTAATTAAAATTTTAGTAGTGGTGAAGGTATTATTTTGGATCCACTCTTTATAAATATTACCAAATTCTTTGAGAAAATATGTAGGGTATTTAGTCTCGTCATATTTAATAGTTGGAGATATATTACCAATATCAATAGATATAATGAAGGGGGATAAAGGTTTGCTTTGAATGTGTAGAAGCATCTTGTTGTGCATCATAGGTTAGGGAATGATATTTCCTATGACATATTTAAGAGTGGAGGGATGAAATTTTGATTATCTTAGGTGTTAGGAATGGTGAACAAGCATTCAAACCCAAGATTCAACAATGATAACTCCAAAAACATCACACAATGAAGTTGTAGACAATTGATTGAAAATAAATGTGAATCAAGTGTTATTTATAAATATGATATGATAGTATAAATAAAATCTCTTACATATATAGATAAGGTAAAACATGGAACTAACCTAACTATCCAATGTGGGATAAATCCTCACATAAGACAAACTCACAAAAAGAAGAAATAACTAGATAATACACTATAAAACATAATATATACATGAAATAAATACTCTAACTCCCCCTCCTCAAGTGAAGCTAGGTGATAACAAAATCCAAAAAAGAAATAGTGGCATATCCACAAAATGAGTCCTAAAAACTAGGTCTAATAAGGTACTCATGTACAATATGTATCCATCAAATGAAGGATATGTCCTTACAAACACCCCCCAAGTAAAATTTTGGAAACCACAAGCATGCCATGCAACTTAAGGAAATGAGGTGATGTAAAAAGCTTCGTGAAGATGTCTACAACTTGTTTCTCATTCAGAATGTACTCCAAGCTAATAAATCCATCTTGAATATGATGACAAATGAAGTGCATATGTATCTCGATGTGCTTAGTCTTCTAATTCTCAACTAGGTTGAGAGATATGTGTATTTCACTTTGGTTGTCACACCAAATTACATTGGGTGAATCCTTATGAAGCCAAAATTTATCAATAATTGATGAATCCAAAGAATCTATTGACTCATTATAATTGTTGCCTTGTACTCAACCTCTGTAAATGATAGTACAATAGCTTACTACTTCTTGCACAACCAAGTAATAGGTGAATAACTAAGATAAAAGATGTATCTATAAGTGGAATGCCTTTCATCAAGAGAACCTAACCAATCTGAATCACTATATCCAACCAATTGAGTAGAACCCCTAGTGTAATGTAATGTAAAATGAGTAATGCCTCACAAATATCATAAAATCCTCTTGGTAGCCTACCAATGATTATCATGAGGTTCATGTACAAACATATATACAATCCCAACTATAAATGAAATTTTGGGATAAGTATGTTTTAAATTCATAAGACTCCCAACCATATTCCTATACAATGTAGGATCACAAAATGGAGTAGTACAAGTGGAAGTGAGAGTCACTCTAGACTGAAAAGGAGGACTTGGATTATAATTACCCATGCCAAAACACTGAAGAAGATCAATGGTATACTTATGATAACTTAAATAAATACCTATATCTGATTGTGAAATATGTAAACTAAAGAAGAAATGCAAATGGTCAAGATTTATGATGTTGAACTATGTTGAAAGTGCCTACTAAATAGTCTGAATTTGAGATGAGGAGTTGTCTATAAGAATTAGATCATCAACATACAAGATCAAAATAATAATTTCCTCCCTAATACATTGAATATACATTGTGGGATCAAAGTGGTAGTGTATACACCCTAAATCGGTCAAGTAACAACACATATTATGTCTTTTTATAATCCTCTTTACAAGAGACTTCAACTGGAGAATACGAGCCTTGTTTGCACTAGCCATGTATTTATTTTACTTGTCTTGATCTTGTTTATCATTTTTGTCACCTTTCCCTTATCTCAGTCAACTAATCTATACCCCCAAAGACACTTATACTTGACATGTGTCAATCTTAACCTATTTTTTGAGTCCTAAACAATAGAATTTTAGTGGACTATAGTGTTTGGTGCTCTTGTCCTACTTAGCACTATTGTCCAACAGTCATTTTTCCTTTATTAACGGGTCCCAAACCCTTTTTATCCCCTCCCTTAATTTTTGTTTATATTTTTGATGGCATTTGCATGAATAAATCTCTAAAATTCAAAATAAAGAGTCTCTTATATAAAGGACTTCACAAGGCATTTTATATCTAGCACTTACTACTTTGGTACACTAGATAATTAAAACTAGTCAATAGTATAGCTCAAAATTATGCATCACACATAGATTTTCATGCTTGATCAAGTAAGGGCCTAGGCAAAAGTTCATTCTTGCATCTACCATGCATGTTGAGTATGCACATTCCCTAAAGGAGAACTACATTTGATCTAAGACCCTACCTTGAGGGTTAATGTATGTAGTGATCAAGATAGTAGGGGTTTTAGATCATGTGATCATACTTCCCCTAACCTAGTTTTTTCCATTTTGGCTTTGATATGTTTGTTGTTTCATGTGTGTAGGTAGACCTAGGGTTTTGAAGACAAAATCAGCTCCATAATGAATTTCATTGACAACCAGCACTTGATTTTTCACAAGCATGCTCACACAAACACATTACAACTACCCAAAAAGTTCCAGGTCTATGTGATCAATTTGTATAATAGTGGTAGGAATGGATAATAGTGTTGGACACTAAAGTATCCACTTTTTAGTGTTCCTATCCTTTCACCTAATAAAATCTAGATTCAAGTTTACAATACCTTCCCAATCTTGCATAAATTTTTTCAGTCTCTATATCAATCATCTCAGTCTATTTCTAACTAAATTATATTTCTTTTCAATTATTGTTATTTTTAGAAAGGTTGAAAAGACAAATATTTACACAAATTAGGTTTGTATTTATTATTATATTATGTACTAAATTATTAATCTAAACACTTAACTAAAATAGAAATAAAACCCCATTATTCCTAAATAAGTTAAATCATTTGGTGAACCTAACTTACTTTGAAAAAATCTCAAACCCTAACTACCCCTAGGGTTTTTCCTTCACATTTTTGTGCAAAAAATCAATTTCAAAATACTAATTTTTGTATAAATTTTTATACATTTATTTTATTTAAATTTATTTTAGAATTCAAATTATTACAATAATTTCAAATTTCTAAAACTCCAACCCAAAACCCTAGATTTCCAAACTAGGTCCTCAAACCCCAAGCCTTCCTCCCTTACAATTTTTAGATAAAAATTTTGTAATTTTTGCGAATTATTTGGAGTGTCAAAAATATTTTCAAAATCCCTATGTTAGTATTCATTCTTGCATTTATTTTCTTAATAGTAATTTTACATACTCTCTTTGGTGAAATAAATAAAATGGCCACTAAGGCACTTCTTCCCTCTCATCTTATAGATAAATTTCAAAAAAAATCTCATAATTATAACAATAAATGGACAAATTTGTAAAATTTCACATTAGCCAAAAATGAGGAAAATGATTTCATTTACAATGAAGACAATTACTATTATTGTAATAAGGAATATGATGATGCATATGAAAGTGATGGTGAAGAAAAAGTAGATGCATCTTCTTATTTCAAACCTATCTCTTTTCTTCCCTCTTCCAAAGAAAATAATTTTGATAAATGGGAAAGTTACTTTTCACCTCATTCCCCTATGCATAATACATCAAATGTACAAATTAGTCATGAAATTCCAAGTAAACCTCTCATTGGTGATAATTTTCTTGTATTTGAACCTAGTTTCTCCCTCTCTTTTGATACTTCTATGTTCAAATTAAAATAATTTAAATGAAATAGAATCAGATTTCCAATGCATAATTCAAATGATCCATATCATGTTTTTAACTCTACTTTTTCATCTCAAACAATGGTAAAATAATGCTTAAATGATAACTCTATTACTCTCACTTATCATACTACAAATGAAAATAATTAATGCACTCCATTCAAAGACAACATATATGCACATAGTATTCCAATTTTGCATGACAATATATTGCATATTAGAAAAGAATTAACATCTTCTCTTACCCCTCTCCTTAGTGATAATGGAAGTGATAATGAGTATGATAATGAACATGAAAATGAATATTATAATGAGAGTGAATATGAAAGTGATACTTCTACTTCTCTTCTTTCAAGTGAATAAAATTTTGATTGTGATACTGCATGGAATAATGATGACTATTATTTATATAGTGAAATCTTATCTCATTCCTCTCAAACTTAATGAAGTACAAAATTTTACTTCTACTTCTATGCATGATGCACATGTCAATTATAACATCACATCTTCTATTCAATTAGAATGTGATTCACTAAATACTAAAGCTACCAATGAATCCCCCAAGCCACCCCCTACTATATTAGCACTTTTTTCTCACTCTCCACCCAAAGAGAATGGTATCCCACATCCCTCTACTAAGTTCCAAGTTACCATTCCTCCAAAGGTTCAAGTGAGCACACCCCCTCTCTATGATCCAATTGATAACTGTAGCATTTTCATGGCTAAAATAAATTATCAAATTCAAAGTTTAAATGAACCACTTCAAGATACTAATATACCATCCCAATAGATTATTTATTTGATGCATGAAATTGGTGAATTACAACACCAAGTACATCTCCTTACTTTGGAAAATAAGGCTTATAGGTCTTGGATGGATGCCAATGACTTGCATGGTAACCCTCTTCTAAAGACATTTATCAAAGATTCATTGCCTAAGCACTTTTATATACCACCACTACCTAAATTTGATGAAATTGGAAATCCATTTATACACCTTAAATACTTTTAGAAGGCTTTTCCATCTCATACAAGTCCTTTGATTATACTTAAGTTGTTCCATCAGACATTAGTGGGTAATGCACAAAATTGGTTTTTTCATCTACTCCCTATTGGTTCCTTGCATACATATGATGACTTAGAGGAGGAATTTCTTAGATATTACATAGCAAACATGGGACCTCATGTTACATATGAGAAACTTGTTGCATTGCATCATAATCCTTCAAATCTAGTTAGCGATTATATCTTACGATTTAAGACTTGCATGTTACACTTGATCTATAAACCAATAGATTTATAGGTCTAGCATATATTTAATAAGGGGCTTCACCAAACCCTCTTAGATCATATATTATATTAGATAGAATATTATTTTAGGCACTCATGTTATACATTTTTAGCCTTGGATAAGAAATTGGGATTGATTTATATTTAGTTGATCAGCTTACTCTAGATTTCAAATCATTACCTTCATCTACAACTCCTAGCACTCAGCATCCACCATGTCCCAAATAAGATAGGAGACCACAACTAGAAAATCAACTAGTTAAGAACAAAGATCTAGTTTCTAGAACACCACATATAATATGCACTATAGAAAATAGAAGTAGGGCACCACTATAGTTTGATTCAGAATGGGATAGCCCATATATCATTTTATCAACACTACTAGATAGGAGGTTAATCACATTGGCTTCTGTTCATCGTCAAGATCCACATCTCTTACACAGACAGCCACATTGTCCCTTTTATAACTATCATCATATCCATAGACATAGAGATAATGATTGTTATGGACTCAGGGACTATATTAATAGATGTGTTAATAATGCCATCATAGCATTCACACTAGGGGCATCGATATCTCTTCCATCATGGATCCATATACTTCATTCCTCCATGACTATATCATTCTATATCATTCCTTCATATGAATCATTGATTACTCTCTCTCTCTCTCTCTCTCTCTCTATATATATATATATATATATATATATATATATATATATATATATATCTAGCATAGTCACAGGCACTGAAGCAAAGTTTTCATGCTTTTATCTCATGTAAAAACCCACTACAATTAATATTAGATGAACACACATCATAGAGTACTGATTCAAATAGATATTCACTACAGATGATTTTTTAGGGACCTATTTCACATAACAACCTACTATGATTGAGATTAGACAAGCCCCCATTATAGGCTATAGTTCCATCTTGATCTATTACTCAATTATATGCATCATAGCAGAGGCCATAAGGTATTATTTCATGAAGCAATCCACTATGATTATGGATAAATGAGCCTCCTTAATAGCATACAATTTTATTTATTCATCCATTGAGGTTGTGTCTTACATAATATCCATGTACATTTATAGTTAGTACACCATAAATATCATTAAATATAAGGCATGTTCCTACATAGCATGAGTAGTATGACCACTTGTTTGGTTGGCCATCAAGGTTTAGATAGTGATACAGTAGCCATGGGACTGATATGTATAGAGTGATATCTTACATCCCCTTCTATTAACAACTAGCATTCTTATTTCCAAATAACCATCCCTAGCCAAACCAAAGTATTCCAATCTTAATCTTACCAATATCCTATTTTACCAATCTTAAACTAGTTCACTTTATCAAATCAATTTATCAATTACAAAAAAACAAAGTTTTTTACTCACATATGATTCAAAATCAAAACTAGCATCACACTTGAACCTATCAACAATAATCAAATCACATCCCAAATATCATTTTACCAAACATATTCAACCTCAACATCAATTCCAAATCAAATATTTATAATCAACCATTTATAATAAATATACCAAAATGCTCCAAATTACATAACATAATACACATGAGTCAAAATAAAATAAGTATTTATATATATAATAAGTTTTCAATATAGATACACTAGTATCAAGTGCAATCAGTCATGAATGGGCATCAACCCCTCACTCTCAGTCTCACTCTCTCTCTACCAGTGATAGTCCCATAATCTAACCAAGAACTTGATGGCCTTGCACCTACTTGAACTTTCACATGCCTCTTGCAATGACTCTCTCTCCAGTAGTTAACCATGCTCCTCATGCAACTCTACATATCATCTTTGAATATTTGTATACTCATCCATGATCCTCATACTAACAAATCCAAAATCAAGTGGGGGTATCCTATGTCTATTTAGCTTAGCTCTCAACTCATCTCTCTCTTGCTACCCTAACATATGTAGTTGTTGATTTAACAGCCTTATCAAATAGATAGGCATGGATACTAGCCATGACCATCACTTACTCTATCAATGCTTCCTCCACCACATTGTCAAGTACATGTCATGTGAGTTCTAAGAGTGTCAACTCTATTATGGTCTCCTAATAATAATAATCTCCACCTCCAACCCAAATTATGTTCCATCCTAAGCACCTCCCACTTCACCTATACACAAATAATGACACTACATTAGTTATATACTTTGAAATCAAACTAAATCATAAATTTATACACAATTCAAATATAATCACTACTTACCTCCCATCATCTAGATCAGCTCAAGATCCTCATACTTTGGAGCATCCCCTACATCAATAAGGTAAAATAGAGCCCATTGATGCCTAGCCCACCATGTGGTATATGCATTTATACATCTAATTACATCCACATCTAGAACATCTATGACCACATCCCTTGCATCCAAAGATAATGGTGTGAGCTCAACCTCAGTATGACTCACATAAGATCCTACCCTCGTAGATGCTCATGCACTCCTAACCCACACCTATGTTATTGGGGGCACATCTTATGGTAGCCCAAATTATCTAGTAATGTACTCATACTAAAATCACTCATATATTCCACCCTCGCAGTCATGTATCCAATAAATGACCCTCATATATCATAGTTTTACTCCATCTTCTACCCACCCAATAAATCTTTTATAAGTCCTCCATATGATGTCATCATCCACTAATCCATCTAAAACCCACCTATAATGGTCCATCCCATGGGATCAAATAGCCACTGTGCTCATCCATCACTCCCTAAATAGTTGTGGAGGTGCCCACTCTACCCTAGGTAATCCAACCAACTACACAACTGCTATGTGCTCATAGGCCCAATAATGCAATAAGGTCATCATACTCACCCTACCATTGAATTACTACTATATAAAACTATAGAGGTCCCTATATACATGGGCTAGCATAATCTTCTCCCATGATAGTATAGTGTCATATACCTCTAAACTATGCACAATCTTATGCATCATATATACAATAGATACTTTGCTCCCATCCACTATAATAAAAGATGCCAACAAAATAGCCAACCACTTCTATAAGCATGAAACATTAGACTCCATAATGACTAATAGTAACACATCACTATCACTACCTATATGATCTGTACCTAAGGTCACACTATCAAAGTATAAAGATTCATGAACAATCACATCAACACCCAAGTCATCTTGTGCCATCACTCACTACCCACTAAATGGTAAATGTAGTATATGATACACATCCTCTAAATTCATAGTAATCACCCCTATAAGAAGTTAAAAAGTACATGTACTATAGTCCACATCTTGCATAAGGTAGTCATCAAATATCGGTCCCACTAGTACCTAGGTCATGCATGTGACCCAACCCTACCCTATCAATAACCACTCTCTCATTAGTAGATAATAGTAGCAGCCTTACTATCTCCATCACTTGGCCCCTATGAAACTCTCTCATCCACACCTCAACCTATGTCACAAAAAATATTACATCTATCAATTAGCAATACTAAATCAAAATCCAAGATAGAATAATAGTAACTAGAAAAGTTGCATCATATAAAAAATTTGCCTCTTGGAAAACAATGCTATAGTAAGGATAAGAGCATCGGACAGGAGTGTTGAACCCTAGATAAGAGTGTTAAACCCTAGATAGGAGTACTAGACTACAAGACAAGAGTACCAAAAATAGAAAAAACTTCCTAAGCTACATTTAAGCCCTCAATAACACCAAAATATTCCTAAAATTTGAGAAAAACTAAGTGTTCTAAGATGTTTACTAGGGTCACATCACCACTAGCATAAATTTGGGTTGCTTGCTACTCAAACTAGGTCATGGTAGGTGCTCATCTCCTCAACATTTTTCTCACTCTAGAGCACAAAATCTCAAACTAGTCAATGCACAAATGAATCAAGAATTAATCCAATTTCTTATGTTAACCAACTTTTTGTTCAAAAGAAAATATAATTTTGCCCATAGCTCAAACTCTGTAACTCCATTTTTCAAACCATTCCTTCCATAAAATCATGACAATGATACCTTTGACATAACTCAAGCTTCACTTTCTTACTACCTTATTTTCCTACTATAGTACAAACATTTTGATATTTCTCTTATACCTAGACATGCACCTTGGTCATTACTAATCAAAACATGTTCCACTCTTAATAACACAATCTAATCAATCAATCAACCTTTCAATCTATACATAACATATCAACCTTATTTCTATTACTATAGCACTAGTCATCACTTTTTGCTCGACCTCCTCTATCATAGATTTTGTCCCTCTCCCCAAAAGGGGGCATCATTCATACTATTCTTATCTATACACTTACCCAGCATACCCATCCACTCTCATAAGTGGATATACCATGGTTCTTACACATCCAACATTTAGATTATCAAATTTATCTTAGATTGGTCAAGATATATAGTGACTCAGATTATGTGGGTCATTCAGCATTACTCAAGACATTCAAAGGGATATACCTTCAATTTATAGATACATAGACTATTCAGATACAATGTTTCAGATTATATGGATTCACAATGATTTTGATATAGATTCATAGACTATTTAGATACAATGGTTTAGATTATATGAATTCAAAGTGATATCAATACAGATATAGACTCAAATATCAGATTTGGGGGCATATGCATACTACACATCTCATACATACAACTTCATACAGCATGACATAGCTATAGAATTAGATAGTAGACTATAGGCATAATATAGAGCATAGCGTTTTGGTCTCCAGTTTTGCACATGAGGCATGGTAAGATATGTCATATCACATGTGTTTTTATATATTATATAGACACATCACTCACATATTATATTTGAGGGCATGGCATAGATGTTCATATTCTTCATCACTTAGTATTATATAGATGGAATGGTAAGACATGTCATTTTCTTCTTACACATTGACTAGATTTTCATATTACACCTAGATGTACCCAAGTTGTCACCAGGTTAGATTGCATGACCATCTATAGTGGTTGGTCTATTGTATTAGTCATATCTAGACCACATGAATTTATGTAGGATAGAGGATAGACATTGGTTTTGGGTCTCTAAGAACTTCTAAATTCTAATTTAGATATTTAGAGTGGGAGCATGACAATTTTTTCTCTTCATAGCATACATATTTTATACATACATCTAGATTACATGACTTTATGTGGGACAAAGGATAGACATTGGTTTTGGGCCTCTGAACACTTCTTAGTTCTATTTTAGATATTCAAAGTGGGGGCATGATAGATTTTTCTCTTCACAATATACATATTTTATATATACATCCATATTACATGATTTTATATGGGATAGAGGACAAAATTTGGTTTTGGGCCTTCAAGCATTCCTTATTTTTAATCAGATGCATCATAAGGGGAAAGCATTTCCTTCCTTATCCATGATACATAGATTCCACATTTAGATTCAGTATAAGGGCATCCACTCCATGGATTATTTCTCTCTTCAAGCACTATTAGGCTCTCCATCCACTTCACTAACTAAGAAGTGAGTTGGACCCTTACATCACAATCACCTCCACATAGGTAGGTTTAGGTACGCATTTTCTTCTTCTTTATTTTACTCTAGTATTTCATTTCATTGCATCACTAGAATAAAAAGGGGGGAAATATATACACCCTAAATTGGTCAAGCAACCACACATATCATGTCTTTTCATAGTCCTCTTTACAAGAGACTCTGACTAGAGAATATGAGCCTTGTTCACACTAGTCATGTCTTTATATTGCTTATCTTGGTATTGTTTCTTGATTTTGTCACCATTCCCTCATCTCAATCAATTGATCTATACCCCCCAGAGACCCCCAGACTTGGCATGTGAGTCCCAGCTTATTTTTTAGTCTTAGACAATTGAATTTTGGTGGACTACAGTTCCCATATCTCCTATCCTACTTGGTGTTGTTATCCAATGATCATTTTTCATTACTTAATGGGTCCTAAACCCTTATTATCCCTTCCCTTAACTTATGTTTATCTTTTTTATGTTATTTTGCATGAATAAAGCTCCAAAATTCAAAATACAAGGTCTCTTATATAAAGGACTTCATAAGGCATTTTATATCTAGCACTTACTAATTTAGCCCACTAAATAATTAAAATCAATCAATAGTATAGCTCATAATTATGCATCACACATAGATTTTCATGCTTGGTCAAAGAAGGGCCTAGGAAAAAATTCATTCTTATATATACCATGTATGTTGATTATGCACTTTCCATAAGGGAAAAATACATTTGATTTGAGACCCTAACTTGATAGTTAATGTAGGCAATGATCAAGATAGCAAGGGTTCTATATTGTGTGATCGTACTTCTCCTAAATAAATTTTTCCCCTTTTGGCTTTGATATGTTCGTTGTTCTATGTGTAGGTAGACCTAGGGTTTTAAATATAAAATCATCTCCACAACAAGTTTCATCAACAACTAGTGCTTTATTTTTCATAGGCATGCTCATATAGGCACATTGTAACTACCCAAAAAGTTGTAGGTCTATATGATCAATTTGGACAACAATAGTAGGAATGAATAATAGTTTTAGACACTAAAGCATCCACTTTTTGGTGCTCTTATCCTTTCACCTAATGAAATCCATATTTAGGTTTATGACACCTTCCCAGTCCTGCTCAGTTATTTTTAGCCTCTATATCAGTCATCTTAGTCTATTTCCAAATCATTTATATT
The DNA here is from genome assembly GCA_037957365.1 of Torreya grandis. Taxonomy (NCBI): domain Eukaryota; kingdom Viridiplantae; phylum Streptophyta; class Pinopsida; order Cupressales; family Taxaceae; genus Torreya; species Torreya grandis. The sequence continues at coordinate 2,177,134 of JARHVA010002829.1, forward strand.
TCTTCTCATTTATTGATATTTTTATAAAGGTTGAAAAGACAAACAATTGGACAAATTAGGACTGTATTTATTTTTATATTATGTATTAATTTATTAATCTAGACACTTAACTAAAATAGGAATAAAACTCTGTTATTCCCAAATAGGTTAAATCAACCAACTAAAAAATCTAATGGAGAGAATAAATGAATCCATCTTCTCATACTAAACCCAAGGGGATTATTTGAGATTGCAAAGAGACCTCTTAAGTAGATAAACAAGAGAAGAATCATGAATAAACCTAACAGGCCACTTCATATATATTTCCTCATTCAAGTCTCCATGTAAGAATACACTCTTAACATCCATCTGATATACTGGCCAACCCTAAAATGCAACAACAGAAAATATAAGGTGAACAAAATATAGCTTGGAAATGGATGTAAAAGTCTTATAGTATTCAATACCTTTGACCTGTAATAATCCCTTTACAACAAGATGTGCTTTATACTTATCAATTAACCCATCAGTTGCATACTTGGTATGATATATTCACTTACACCTAACCAGCTTTCTTCCCTTAATAAGATTGACCAAATCCCAAGTGTGATTCTTCATCAATGAATAATACTCATCTATCATTGCATCATCCCACTCTTGTACCCCATAAGGTTATGAAAAATATTGTGGATCTATAGAGAATGCCTAAAATAAAATTATATTACTCATATAATGTGCATGATGATGTTTATTAGGTGAAGGATCCTATATGAAAGGTGATGCCTTAAAAACTATAATGTGAGCCAACCTAAGCATAGTGGCAACATGAGTATGAATAGGATCCTCATCCTATATAATCTCCTTAGGAATATCCTATACTGGCTCCTCATAAATGAATCCTTGAGAGGAGGTGAATAACCAAAAGAATGAGGAGGAGGCATGGAAGAAGATGAAGAGTCATGAGATGTTAAATTCTCATCAAATTATACATGTGTTTTAAAATGAACATCATAAATATCAGGATTTAAAAATGATAAGCTCTCATGTCCTCATAATACCCTATAAAAATCAAAGGTTTACTCTTCTTATCCAATGCTTTCCTTTTATTCTTTGGTACAAACACCCAAGAAAGGCTCCCAAAGACTCAAAAAAATGAGACATCAGGCTTGGTTTTAAACTAAGCCTCTTCCAAAGTCATATGCTCAAGTGTTTGATGTGGTGTGCAATTTTTAATGAGTTCACACAATTAAATACCTCTACCCAATAGATATGAGATAAATCCCATGAATTAATTATGTAGTTAGCCATCTCCTTCAGATTTTGATTTTTCTATTTTTATAAGCTATTATATTATGGAGTATGATCAATAGAATATTGATTAATAATACCATGGGATATTAAAAAATTATAGAGATCTTGATTGAATTAATCCCCTTATTATCTGTATAAAACTTCTTGATACAAATCAAAGACTATTTCTCAACCAAAGACTCAAAGACTTTGAAGTGATCAAATATATCACTCTTGTACTTGAGGAAATAAACCCAAGTATACCTTGATAAATTATCAATAAATGTAAGTGCATACTTAGCTCCATTGAAAGGAGTAGGAAAGACCATCAAATCACTATACACAAGATCAAGTGGTGAATAAAATCTCATGGACATGACCTTAGGAAATGGATCCTACTATTGTTTCCCAAGTACACAATCAAAGTAGACTCCATCATGACATGAAACTATAGGAAGACCCTCTACTATGATGTGAGTGCTCAACTCCTTCAAATATATATAGTTTTGGTGTCCAAATCTCACATGCCAAATCCTAATCTTAGAATTTTCATGAGAAGTGAAATATGTCCCTATAGGAGGAGTATCATCAAAACCTTAAAAATAGTAGAGTCAAGAACTATGCTCAAAAACATCCTATGTAAAAAGTGTGTGTGGATCTAAAAAATCTCAAACTTCATCACCCTATGGTGTGAAAGTAACTGTCTTGCCCTGACTAAAATGGAAAATCTCTAATACACTAAAATTAGATTGGTGGGGATATATAAAACATATAATACATCATTTTTGTAACCACCATCTAGTTATATATCACCCTTCCCCTTAACAAAATCAAGGAAGAATCTCCAACCTCAATGTTGGAAGTAGAAATAAAACTAAGAGATAAAAATGACTCCTTAGAAGAATTCATATGGTATGAAGCAATAGAATCTAGGGCCCAACTATATAAAAATAATAATTATGATATCTTGACAATATTAAGTGTTTTCCCATGCTCATGAGATATATAAGGAGTGGAGATAGAAATCGTGTGCTTCCTAACAACATCCTCTAAGGCTTGCATTCTCTTAAAACACTTAGACTCTTCATGACCAATCCCCCCACAATAAGATCAAGATAGATTTGTATTATTCTTGTATTTGGAAGATGATTTGGGTTTAGATGTGTTAGTGATTTTAAAAATTTTGGGAATATTGGTGTATTATTCGTAATTTAGTTAAAGGGTCTGAGTAGTAAAATTAGTAAACAAATATGTTATAATTAAGCTACTAATTTATGAAATTTAGATTACAATTTTGACCTATATAAAAATAATAATAAGAGATTGAAAGGAAAACTTAGTTGGAAACTAATTGATCTAACTAAGATAGAGGCTAGAATTCACTGTGTAAGATTGGAACACTATCATAAAATAAGATCTAAACTTTGTTTGGTGATTAGATAGGAGCATCAAAACTAGATAGGAGTGGCATCGGCACTGTAGTCTACCTCTACCACTATTGTCTTGTGGATCTGATCTTTTTGGGTTTTATTTACTAGGTCTGTGTGACCTTGTCTATGAAGTTTTGGTAGGTAAAAGTCTATAGAGAAAATTTTCTATTCAAACCCTATGTTCCATTATGCTTTAACCAATTTTGAGAAAGAGGGGGGGTTAGTGTGTGTAAGATTCACTGGACGTGGATCCACACCTCTTATGTGGGCACATTTCCTACATACCAATACTCTAAAAAGGGATCAAGCCATATGTAATTCTCCCACTTGATGTGTTTTCTACAAATAGTGTATATGAAGATGCAAAATGCTAAACTAGATTTTCTTGAGGTGGCTAAGGACTGGTGTAAGGATTTAAATAAGCTTGTAAGTATATTAGTTGGATGTATGCAGAGAATAGGGAAGATTACTTGAGTAGTCTTACTTGTATTCTTTCTTGCTTAGTTATAATTGCCAACCTTTTAATGGGCTTTTATAGGGATCTATTGGTCAAGGTTTGAATGTGATAAAATTAGGCTGACAAAGATAAAGATGGGGAAATAGAAGGAATTAACCATTGGGGCCAAAAATAGACTTGTAAAATAGCATTGAAAGTGGATAAGAGTGGCATCAATGTTATAGTCCTTATGTGGTGTTATTATCTTGAGTAGACAAGACTTACGGGGATTGTTCTATCATGGAAAGATGAGTCTGGCTTAACTAGGATCAGGTTTGAAAGGCTATAGATGACTAAGAATTAGTTAAAATGATGTCTATGAGGGTCATAAGATCAATAAATAAGGACCTAAGGGTTGGGTATCATTATCCATGATTAAGTTACCAATTTTCACATTTTATATGACTACATTTACCCCCTTTTATTTTAGTGATGCAGTAAAGCAAAATACTAGGATAAAAGGAAAATAGAAAGCGTAATTGAACTTACTTATAAGGGTGAAGCTCATGAAGTTTTGTGATTCTAGGTTTGCATAGATAGAACATGTTGTAAAGTGTGAATCTTTAAGAAAAATGAAGAGTATATCAATTCTTACTAGATATGCTATATCTAAATAAAGAATGTACAAATTTGGATAAGATAAAGAAAGGAAGAGAAAGGAACAAATATACTTCATCAAGTATGCAGACCAATATAAAACTTGTTGTGATGTTGAGTGATGTTGAGTGATGTGGATGATGTTATACCAAGAGTAATATTTTGAATGGATTTGAGTGCTTAATTCCCTATAAGTGGCTCAAGAATGCAATGGCTAGCCCTTTGGCTCCATCATCGCCCACTAAGTGAAGCTATGTGATCATGTGTATGCTTATAGATGTCTATACTATGTGTCCAATCACTCTAAATAGGTGTTTAAAGAATACACAGGCTAGTTATTCTTTTGGCTCCATTATCACCCCATGAAGTGAAACTATGAACTAATATTTGTATAAAATGTGTGTTGTATGAGATGGCTTCTAAATCCCATGAATTACTATGATATGACCATGTTGGCATGGATAGTTGAATGTATTATAAAAACTAGGCCACTCTTGGCCACTCTAAAAGATGGAGACTAGGCTTGTCTAAAATCCACTCCAAAATTGGTACAATAGGCTTGTATGAAAGCCACTCAAGAACTTGGAAACTCAGGAATGTTAAAGTTAAGCTTATATGAAATCCATTCCAAAATGATGCCGACCACCTAAAAATGGAATAAGGCATGAAAATACTAAGAATGCTTGGGTAATACTAAACTCAAAAAATAAAATAAAACAAATGTGTCATCCACATTGCCCTTAAATCACTAGTGTCTAAAACATGGATTCTAATCTAGAAGTTATATCAACTACTATGTCTAAAAATAGAAGTGAGATCCATCATGTCATGCATGATGCCCCCTATATCTAGATTCTTTGAGAAAAAGTGTACTAAAAATTATTGATTTTGAAATGGTATAGCTATGAAAAATTGTAGTTGAACCTAATTTTTTGCTTGCTTCTAGAAAGTCTAGTTTTTCTATTATATGGATAGGAGTGCTAAAAGTGGACACTAGTGGCACTGGCATTGTATTCTAGGTTAGGTGTTATTGTCCTAGGCCAAATCTGGTAACTATTCTAATATTTTCACTATCTACCTAGTATGTTTTGACTATTTTGATGTCTATTTTCTTTTTTGGGTGTGTTGAATGCTACTTTTTTTATCATTAGGAGCTCTGATCTCTATGATAAAAACCCTATTTGTTTCCCCCTCTTCTAAGGGTAGGAATGAAGACCCTATAATGACTACCCTTAGAATAAATAGCCCTACAAGTTTGTTATGTTGCAAAGATACATGATGTCACAATTATAATCGACAAGATATCTCAAGATATAGCATGATTTTTATTGAGTGATTGTTAGATCAATAGGGGCATTCTTAGATGGATATAAAAGTGTAATAACATATACAATGTACTAAACTAGAAATTAAAGACTAGTTACTTGTTAGTTGCTAGTTGTTAATTGAAGGGATGGATCATGATTTCCATCATGGTATCCAAGAAAGCAAGATAAATGCATGGTTTGGATCATGTCATTTCAAACAATGAGAACTAAATAAGCAAAAAGCACATAAGTCAAGAATTAAGAAGCATACAAGGGTGGCCAAGGGGCCATACAAATAATGGACATGGGAACATGTCTCTCATATTAGAAGGCAAGCATACAAGGCATGTTCAAATTTCATATACACATACAATTAAAACAAGCAAAGGTAGCATGGAAGCCACAATCACATAGAAGAGTACAGGAAAAGGACATTGGCAAATTTCCTAAAGCACACACATGAACAGAAGCAAAGGACATTAGAAAATTTCCCTAAGGCACATATAGGAGATAAATAGGAACTAATAAATGCAAATAATTTAGCTATGTAAAGCAAGACAAGAAAGCATGTAATAACTATAAATACAATTGCATCTAATTAATCAAAGAAATAAGTGAAAGTGTGTAAGACATATTATTACAAGACTAGGTATATGCCAAGAAATACGCAAGTGATATATATTAGTGAGATGTTGATATGTAATCTATGTAAGCTAGTAAATAATGTACATCAACATGATAACTAGAGTGTGTGGTGTAGGAATGACATAACATGTATGGTGTATTCATGTAGAATATGCCCCCAATGGGTATATATATATATATATATTGATGTGTGTCTCGATGTAAAAGTAGGATGTCCCCTCAATAGGTAAAGTAAAGAAATCAAATATCTAGATGTCACTGCACACACGCAAAGAAGATCAATTGAAGAATGGTAATGTAGATAAATTGATAAACAATATCATAAAATAGAAAATGTACATCTATCATTATAGTAGAAATGTGAAGCATGGATAATGTATACAATTGAAATATTTTTGGTGTTTTTGAGTTATTTGAATGTTTTTGATATTTTGAACTATTTGAATGTTTTTGATATTTTGAAATTTTGTATTTTTTTTTGTATTTTTGATATGAGCTATGTGCAATCAAGCATAATAAACTATGTATATTTAAGTTGGGAAAGGATGATACTAACTGATGAGTCTCATAGGAGACTCCCTATCATGGTATCCTATATCAAAGAGAAGAATTGTGTGTGGTCATGAAGCATGATGGAAATTCTGAGACTATGGTTCTAAAATTTGTATATGTTGTAAATGTTTTGATATGTCTAAAGTAGAAACCAAGTGTGGGTTCCCTCTATAACTCTAAGAAGTGGATGTGACTATAGGGTTCTTAGTGACCCATCTAGAAGTAGAAAAAGTTCTTTGAACATGTGCTCTATGAGCAGATGCATGAGATCTCAATGATACTACCCTAGGTGTGAATAATGTAGCTAGAAGCTATCTAGAATTTCGAAGCTATGGAGGTGTATGAACTCTTTTTTCTAGTGATGGATTCCTCAATTGTGTCTAAATCAAAACTTCATGAGGAACTATAACTAGTGGAAAAATTAAAACTGGTGGCAAAATTGAAATTGGTGGCAAAACTAAAACTAGTGACTATAGAGTAGAAGATGGCTCTAAAGTGGGGAGTGGTAACTCATATGGAACTCCACCAATTATAATAACCTGATTAGCATGAATGAATTTCATGTATCTATGAACTATAGAAGGTACTACTCAAATTTTCTAGATAAATGGTTGACCAAGTAACATATCAAAAACTCTTGCACTGGGAACTATAGTAAATAGTGTGGCCATGTGTGTTAGACCAACCTATAAAGGAAGTACTATCTCACCCAATGAACTCTATATATTCCCACTAAATCTATTGATAACTATGTCTATTAGGGTAATATCATGCTTGAATTATCTTAAATACTAAAATAATGTCATAGTGCACATGTTCACACTAGATCAATTATCTATGAGAACACTATGAATAAGATGATTATGAATTTATGCTATAGTAAAGATTGCATGATAATATGAATCATCCTCGATGATCTCCTACTCTGAGAAAGAGATGGAAGGTCTAACTAGAACTCTAGAATTGTATACACCAATCATGTTTCTTAAAGGATATGCCTCAACTGAAGGTGATATGTATATATCTGGTGGTGGATATGCATGATATGCATGGTGAACCCTTGATGTGTCCCCTATCTCTTGTTTAGAATTTTATGGAAAGGGATCTAAGAATATTTTCAAATATTTATCCTATGTTTGATTTGCCTAATGAGGCTCAACTAAAGTGCCAAGATCAATATGATTTCCATCTATCAAATCTTGTATCTTGTGTCTTAAACTGATGCATCTATTTGTTGTATAGCCTGGTGCCCTGTAAAACTCACAAAATTCATGTTGGTCATATTCCCATAGAAGAGGATTTTTTGGGTAAACTTCCTAAATAAGAGGGAGATATATTATTTTACATTCTAATAACTGTTATAAAACTCTATCTGGAGAAACTAGTAGATTGGTGAAGATTCACTGAGGAGGTGTTGATAAAACCACTCATTGAGGGGGCTCAGAAGCCACATTAGTTTTTGATTGATTTTGACTTTTTTTATCATTGACCTTGACTTTGTATGGGACTTTGTTTTTACTCTTATTTGTTATTTCTGAGATACTTGTGTACTTGAGTTTTCCCATTGAAATTAGTTTAACTTCTCTTTCATTTAGCATGTGACATAATTTAGTGAAGGAAGAGAATATTTTAAACATAATTGATTCATGCAAAGATGGTAGAAGACTCTATTTTAAGATAGCTTATAACTCTTGATCAACCATGGGACTATTCATCTTAGAAAAAATAGTCTTATATCTAAGAACATAATATATGAGATGCTCCTTTGACCTTTGTTTCTATTTTGCAACTTGGGTATATGAAATCTTACCACCAATGTTAATGCTAAAATGAGCTAAGAACATGTCAGCTAAAGTATTGAATGCGTTGACTAAATAATTTGGTAAACTATAGAACCATTATAAAGTATAATCATTTAGGCTTTGAGGAAATAACTTGGTAAGTAGCTAGTTATTTGGTACATATTCCAAGCATTTTATGTAAAAATATCTCAAATGTGTCTCTCGATCACCCTTGCCATCATATAGAGTAAGTTTGGGTTGAACAAAACCTTATGGCAAGGGTGTTGAAGCAATGTGACATGCCAATGGTGTATGAAATAGAGAAAAAGAATCCAAAGCCTGTGTAGGTCTAGAGGCACCTTGCTCAAGATGTAGCACCTTGGATTGAAGAGATTTTATCTCTTGCACAAGGGTTTCCACATCAAGAGATAAAGATGTACTAGTTGTAACTGCTGGGCTAGAGGTAGTTTGGGCTGCTATAGGAGGTTTTTGAGACATATTTGCCCCTATAGCATCATTTGTAACTAGTTTCTCTACAGGAAAAAAATATTTAACTTTCTTAGCCTTTTTAATTTCCATGATAGATTTTAAAATAAGAGTATGATCTCAAGACTGGTCTTGGACTCTTTTTCAAAAACTTTATAGGATCAAATCTTTGTTGATGACAACATCATTATCAACAATTGGTGGAAGTGGATCAGTAGTCCAATATGGTGGAGCATGAACATAGATGTGTACATCATCATTTTTATATTCATACTTCTCATTATCTAGAGTTATTTGTATTGAAATTAGTGTAATTTAAATGTGTAGAATCTATAACAGGAACCTAAGTTGGTTATCTATCTATGGTATATGGTTGAGTTACAAAAATCTAGGTGAATTTAAGAGGATATCCACTAAGTCTTGCACTTCATCTTGAAGTAAGAGATACAAGAAACTTAGGTGGCATAAGGAAAATAACTTAGATAATAGTACAAAATATTAAATGGAATTAATCTAAACAAGGAACTGGAATATGCATGAAAAAGATACGAAGTTTGGACACATGTAAGGTGATACTTCAATAATAAAATAGGAACTAGTACATGTAACTAGGGTTGGAAATATAATTATTTTAACAATTTACTATGAAATTTTTAATTTGAAAGTGATTTTTTGGGTTAGATATGCAAGTAAAAAATTAGAAAGTTATTGGAAAATTTATGATTTAACAGGGCCTAGTGTATGCAACTAGGGTTTTGAAAAATAAATGTTTTTGAAAATTATTATTGAATTGAATGGATTTTTTTATATAAATATACTAGTAAAATATTAAAAAATATTAGAAAATTATTGGGAAAATACTGGGACCTAGTATGGGTATCTAGGGTTTGAAATAAAATTATTTTAAAATTGGTATGAAATTTTAAAATTTAATGATAATTTTTTATTTTATTTTGTAGGTAAAAAATCATAAAAATATAGGAAAAATTAGTAAGAAAATTACCGTAGGGTTTCTAGAGTTTTTATGCACAAATGAAGTAAGTCAGGTTTACCAAATGATTTAGCAATTTTGGGAATATTGGTGTATTATTCCTAATTTAGTTAAAGTATTTAAGTAGTAAAATAAATAAATAAATGTGTAATAATTAAGATACTAATTTATGAAATTTAAATTGTAATTTTGACCTTTATAAAAATAGTAATAAAAGATGGAAAGGAAAACTTAGCTAGAAACTGATTGATCAGACTAAGATAGAGGTTAGAAATCATTATGTAGGACTGGGACACTATCATAAACTAAGATTTGAACTTCATTTGGTGATTTTATATCAGTTCCAAAACTATATAGGAGTGGTACCATCATTTAATTCCACCTCTTCTACTATTGTCTTAAGGATCTGAGCTTTCTGGGTTTGTTCGCTAGGTTTGTGTGACCCTGTCTATGAAGTTTTGGTAGCTAGAAGTCTGTAGAGTAGATTTTCTCTTCAAACCCTATGTTCCATTGTGATTTGACCAATTTTAAGAAATATGGGGGGTTAGTGTGTGTAATATTCATATGATTTGTATCTACACCCCTTATGTGGGCATGTTACCTACATACCAATACTCTAAAGAGAGATCAAGCCATATGTAGTTCTCCCACTTGATGTGATTTATGAAAATAGTGTGTATGAAGATGTAAAATATTAAATTAGATGTGCTTGAGGTTTCTAGGGATTGGTGTAAGTATTTTAATAAGCTTGTACATATATTTAATGGTTGTATATAGAGAATAGGGAAGATTTCTTTGGTATTCTTGCTTGTATTCTTGCTTCCTTAGTGATAATTGCCAACCCCTTATAAATTATATTTGAATGGGATTTTATAGGTATCTATTAGTCATGGGTTGAATATGTTTACATTAGGTTGATAAGGATAAGGATGGGGAACCAAAATGAATTGACTTTTGGGACTATAAATGGACTTGGATAATAACATTGAAAGCAGATAGGAGTGGCATCAGCATTATAGTCCTAGTGTGGTGTTATTTTCTTGAGTAGATGGGACTTGGGGGGATTTATATGTCATGGAAAGAGGAGTCTATCTCAGCTAGCATCAGGTTTAAAAGGTTATGGATGATTGAGAATTAGTGAAAATGATGCCTATGAGGGTCATAAGAGAAAGCAAGAGGGACCTAAGGGTTGGGTGTCATTAGCCACACTCAAGTTACCAATTTTTATATTTTATATGACTACAATTAGTGTTGGGCTTAGGTGCATTTTGAGATGGAGGAGGAGTGTTTTTATTATTACTCTTAGTTTTTACTTTGTTCTTAGGATGTGATGAAACTAATACTTTTTGAGAGGTGTAAGGCTCAAAGTGATACAATTTGAATTCCTCCCTAGTAAGTCTCTCACAAAACAACTCTAGATCTGGCATTTTGAATACGGTACCTAAGGAATATATACTAGAGAAAAAAGTAAAAGTAAAGTTTTAGAATGGGCCACTCAACTTAGACAAAATAAAGTACACATACTCTTCATATTTATTATCTCATCCACTCCCCTTCAAATATGTTAACAAATGTCTAAGCTTAGTGAGGTAGTCAACAATTGAGGTAAAATCTTCCAAATTGAATGAAGTAAGCTCCACTTCAAGCTGCATGGATCTCAAATGATCTAATTTCTCAAATAAATATTTTAGCTTAGCCCATATTTTGAATGGAGAATCACACCCATCCAAATGAAACAAAGTATTGTCAATCCATAACCCTGAATCAAACCCATACACTCTTCAAACTTACATCGTTGCTAAAAAATTTCAAATTTATGTGTAAACTGTTATTGAGTTTCATTCATTAGGGACCATAATCCTTTATAATTTATGATTGTTTCCATTTGAGGTCTTCATGTATGGTAATTATGTGTATTTAAAGGCTCATAATGGTCAATACCATAAGTATAATCCATGATAAAGAATCACCAAAGAGCAAAAAGAATGTAAAAGGGTACACAAAATCAGCATCAAGACAACCTCTCAAAATATTGTATTAAGCACCCCCCCACCAATTTGGCACTTTATAAAATTATTTAATTTTTAAAATTTAATGGCACAAATTTATATATAATATAAAACCATGAACTTTTGAAAAAAATATTACTCAAATCCAAGTTATGGTTCAAAAGTTATAGGCATTACAATTTCTCATAAAATGGGTCAAAACATTAAAATAAACACTACAAATAGATTTTTGTGACCAAATCATAAAATAATATATTAATCCAACCACTCATTAAAACTATAATTAAACCACAAACTCAAAAAATCCAACCAACATAAAAAAATATCCTTTGAGTTACCTTGGTATGCATGCAAGTGAAGTATGCTTCTTTTTTAGGCAAAAATTTAGCTTGTAAAAGAAAAAAATGAATAAAGAGGTTTTCTTTATAAGATAAAGAGTGGATTACAAGTTTTTGTTAATATTTTGGCTTCTAAGGAAGATTATGTGAGTGAAGATATAGGATACCACCTACCATAAAAGAGCAAAATGCCACACAAAAACCACCCAAGACCTTCCAATACCACCTCAGATTCTCTTTCCAATGTAAAGTAGAAGTCCAATGATACATGATTTTATTTAGTTGTCTACACAAAAATCTAATGCCTTAGATCTAAAAATTATATATCTAACACCTAGATAGCTATTTAAGATGCCTCAAAAAAAGAAGTGCATGTCTAAAAAAAGAGAAAAATGCAAAGTTGGGATGCCTTACTTGTTGGTCAAATAAAAAATAGCATAGAAGATCTAACTCTTCTTCAATAAAGGATGCCAAAGTGAAAATAGATGGAATTTCCAATGTAGAGGTTTGTTTATCCAAAGCTAAATCATGGAAAAGGGTAGATCTCTTCTCAGTTTTCAAATAAGTGTCTAGATCAATGCCTCTAATGCCAAGCTTCTATTCCAATCACCTTGTTCAATAGGTCTATAATAAAAAAGAGGCTAATGCAAAAATAAAATAGCTTTAATTTGATCCCTTTAAGATAAAAAAATAATATAGATCTAAAATGTTGATGCCAAAATAAGAGAAGGATACCTTGTATACCAAGGATGCTAACCCTACTTCCAATGTTAGTCCCTTGAAAAAAATGCCTTAGATATCAACAAAAATGCAGATCAAATGCCTCTTCCAAAACAAGTAGTATGTAATTCCTCTTTTACTCCTTTAATATGAAACAAAAAAATTCCTCTTCTCAAATATACAACACTAAACTTGAAAGAGGTAGATCTGAATGCCAAACTTTTAGATCTTCTCTTTCTAATAACAAGGATGTTTCCTTGTCAACAGAAAGAAATATTGCAAAATATTCAAAAAGTCTTGAAAAATAAAAGTGTGCCATAAGAATATCTCCATGTTATCAACACTCAGATATTTAAGGATGATGCCAAGATTTCCAATGCCAAAATAAGATCAAGAAGCATATAATAAAAAATTTCAAAGGAAAAAGCTTTAAAAAGTCTTTGAATAATTGATGTGTCTCTTCCAAATCTGATGCTTTTTCAATAAGGATGCCTCTTTCTTCAATGGAAATCAACACTTCACTTCCTCTCCACCTTCCCTTCAAGAATAAAAACCACACACTTTCTTCAAAGCTTCAGTAAAAGTATCAGATCCATAAGAGGGAGAAAAATCTAAGGATGACAAGGGAAGAAAAATCAACAAAGGAAATTTTTGAAGTAGTAACGTGGATGGGATTAACACCTCAAAGCTCTGGTATCATGTTAGGAATGGTGAACAAGCATTCCAACCCAAGATTAAGAAGTGATAACTCCAAAAGCATCACACAATAAAGTTGTATATAATTGATTATAAAGTAAATCAAATCAAGTGTTATTAAAAAATATGATATGCTAGTATAAAGAAAATCTCTTGCATATATAGGCAAGGTAAAACACATAACTAGCCTAACTAGCTAATGTGGAATAAATCCTCACATAAGACAAACTCACAAAAGGATGAAATAACTAGTTAATACACTATCAAACATGATAAATACATGAAATACATAATCTAACTTTGAAGAAGAAGAATAAAAGGTTGATTATCCATGTTTATCAAATGGTGTTATAGTTGTATCATTTGATAGGTATTAGATGTTTGCATGATGTTCATTTATTTCACTATTTGTGTAATAATATGAGTTATATCAATTGGTGGGTTAGTTTTGGAAGGATTATTATTAGGATTTGTAGGAGGGGGATTCACCAAATTAGTATTAGGGTGAGGGCTGGTAGGTTTCAAATTGGTAGGATGTGGGTGGTTGGTGTTGAGAAGGTTGCCTATGGGGTTATTTATTATGCTTGTGTCAATTGGCCCCATAGTATAGTAAGGTGCCTTAAAGTGATAATTATCTTGAGAAGTATAGAATGGATCTGATCCATCAATCACATTATTTGGAGTGATTTAGACCATATTATAATCTAAAGATGAGGGATGAAAAAAGGTATTCCAACAGTGAAGATCCTCTTAGGTAGTGAAGGTAGGAAGAAAATAACATCCCATATAACATCTAATTAGTTTCAAGTTGTCTAAAAATATTTTGATATGGAATTTTTTTATGCCTGAAGTTAGAATCTAAAATCAAGAAGTAAGGAAGAAAAATAGGGATAGATTCAACCAAACACAGAACAATATCAACCAAGAGGTACATAGTCAATAGTTTTCATAAAGTCTATGGGAAAGGTCAACACAACAAGATTTAAAAGATAGTCAAAATATTTGAATGTGTTCTACATATGGTAAAACTAAGGTTGGATAATAATATACACATTTTTATAGGTAAATTGTGTACTACAGATGGATAAATTAAATAAGCTAAAAAGACACATAGTTATATAGGGCAATTGGGTACTAAAGGTAAGCAAAACTAACAGTTTGTAAGATACTTTATCGACAAGGACAATTATGTTCTAAAAATAAGGAAATTTTTTACAAGATAATAGCTAAGCAAATATAATGGAATACATAATTAATTAGATCAATGTGTTTGATTTGGTTGTAGCACATAGCACAAACCTTATACTAATGTTGGCTAGTACAAGTTTTGAAATGCAAAATATAATCATCAAAGAGTAAGAAATAAAACTTGAATGTAAATGCTAAGCTAATTGTTCATTCTTGAATGTTGTTAAGTTATAATAAATTTTTAAATTAATGTGATAGGGAGTTGGCTATAAGAGGGAATTAGAAAGTAATATATGGATAGTTCTAGGTAGTTTAGGCTAAAAGGGATCTATATTGGTTATGGTATTAGCTTGGTATTGGGTCCTGCCCTCTCACTTAAAAATCCCATAGTGAGAAGGTTTTCGGTTATTTTTCCAATATATACCATCAACCATATGTTTATACTTTTCTATAAAACCAAGTTGGCTTCCCCTTTGGTGACTAAATCCAAGTAGGTAGACTTTGGGGAAAAAATGTTTAATGTTTTTTAGTGCTAAGTGATTTGGAAGTGTGGTCTGAATAAATTGATAAATTGAAAATCGCCTAATTAGTCTATGTTTGTTACTTTAAGCATGTAGGCAACTAAAATTAAAAATGAATTAATTACTAGTAAAATATGTTAATTCTTGTGTCTATGAAGAATATAGATTTGGTTCAAGCGATATTATATGCAAACAATATAGAACAGAGTCGATAAGGTTACTACTATTATATAGAAGCAAGATCCAGAAGAACATATTCAAATAGGTTGACTAATTTTTCTAGAGAAAAAGTAGGCTACATAATTGTGTCGAGCTAGTCAACCCATTTCACTATAATGTTACAATTTTATAGATTGCAAACTATGAAAAATAAGATTGTAAATAAAAAATAGAAATGACAGAGAAGGTAAGAATGAACCTTGATAATTATGAAGATTCTTAGTTTGAAAATTTTATGTTCTGTTACTCAAATGTTGATTTTTATATTCTACAAATAGAGTTGATTGGGTTGATGAATTCTACAAAACCTATCTGCTAAAAATAATCTATGAATAGATTCAATTAGTTTGATTAAGTCTACAAACTTGTATGCTAAAAAATATAACTACAAAAAAATTGATTGGGTTGATGAAGTCTAAAATCTTATGGTTGAATAAGAGAATTATATCGAGTTGATTAATCCAGTCACCTATATTTGGAAAAGACATGCACAGATAAAATAGAGTTAATTTGGAATGATTGTGTGTTAACATATGCACAGACTATTAGATTGGATGGATAAGTTTTATATAATACTAAATAAATAAAAATATTTAATATGATACTAAAATAAATATGTGAAATAAAATCTACAAGGGTTAGATTCACATCAAGTTTACTAGAATGTATACAAGAGAAATACAACTGACCTACAAATTAATCCTAGCCCAGAGAAGATAAATCACACTTACACTTCTACTTGGTACATTTAGACAATCAAGGTCATGACCAAAATGAATCCATTATACCTAACCAAGGGGTCCTTTACCACAATAACATCACTAGAGAGGGTTCTAAAGCATGTAGTCAAGAAACACCATGAAATAACCCTAGCTAGGTCCTATATTTTCTATATTCACAAATTAAATATAAAATAACATAAATTTTAACCTAGTGCTCACCAAAACTTGTGGCACAAAAATTGGGGTAGTAAACATAAAATTAAACATGCATAGAATAATTATAATTAAGCCATGTATAGATATAACCCTAATTCATGGAGAGAGGGAGAGATACATTCAAAAGTCATTATTTACGCTACTTATATCTACTAAAATAGAGGATTAAAGTTAGAGATACTTACCTTGAAGATGAACCCATCGAGACTCAATCTCTCCCTTGGCCAAAGGTGCTTCACAAGATGTTATTTTAATTTGTAAGGATCACTAAGATAATCCAAATCATCCAAGACTTTTTCACAAGATAATATTCTTCTCCAAGTGTAAACCTTAAGAAATAACTCCTCAAGTAGAATGGTGGAAGGTCATATTATAAAGAAGTGAAAATGAATAATTAACCTTGTCTTTATCTAATAAATGGAAAAAATAATGTGTATATATAGTTGAATCTAACACCAAACATTTTTAAAAGTTTATCCAATAGTATCAACCCAATTAGACCATGTATCGTTAATTAATAAAAGCAAGTTAGATCTCGGCCTAGGTGAGATAAGATTGACCTAGACCATAACATGATAATATAATTTGACTACATGGTTGGACTAGGCTAACATTATTTGGTAAATTTTTAAAAGGTTTTTTAGATTAGATAGGGGTTGATTAAGGTGGTGAATTACTTGAAGGAGTGTGTAATGAAGTTTTCAAATCTTTTGGAAGTGTATAGGAGAAGGTTTGTGTTGGTTATAAGTGGTGGTATAGGGTATAACAATATTTTGAAGCACCAATCATCTACCCACCCCTTTCTTGGTGCACCCTTTAAGGCATGTACTTAAAGAGATTAAGACTTGAAAGGTTCATACAAAATAAAAAGCATCAGTAATTAATAAAGTTTTAAAATATTATGTATAATGGGTGCCCCTTTATCTATATGTAGGGTGAATAAATTTGAACCCTCAATATTGTCTTCAATATACAGGTTGTATAATACACAAGAAAAATATGTCCAAAGGAGGAAATATGAGCCCTTCATCTTTCATGCAAGATGGAGGGTGGAGAATGACCTTTAAAATATCTAAAAGAGAAGCAATGTGAGACCTCCATCTTGCATGTAATATAGAGGGTGTATAATGACCTTAAAAATATCTAAAGGGTGTTAATTAATATTCCTATTGTTTTTTTGGTGGCATAAATGTTTTCATTTATTTCAATATCAAGATGTATGTCATTAATGTCAAGGTCAAAGTTGATATCATGCATGGTGAAGTGGTATGTGATAAGGAAGTCTTATGAAAAGATAGAATTTGAAGTCAAATTATTTTTTATTTGTTGAGATATAATTTTAAGGCAACTTGGTAATTATTCTAACATTGATGACATGTCAAGGTCAAGATCAAGATACATGGTAAACATAATTTTGAGTACTAGTCTTAAGGAGTATTATCATATCATGAGCATGTATATGAAGATGGTAGTCTGGTAATATGGATACACATAGTTATGACTGTATATTTAAGGATTCCAAATTATGAATATTAATTTTTTAAACACTTAGGAAATATTCAAGGTAAACCTTTAGAGGTAAGGTCTTAAGCCTAAGCAAGCATTTAGACTAGTCTTAGATTCTGCCTGGCTTAATGAGGAGTCTTAAGGTGTTATCAAGATCTATGAAGGATAAAAATAAGTGGTAGAACATGTGAGAATATTTTTTACACTATATAAACATGTTTATAAGGTATATAATATTTCATAAGATGTTTCAAGGCTATTTCATAGCTTTTTAATCTGAATGAAGAGACCTAGTGAGAACGCATAGGCTTGGTAGCATGATGAGGTGAGAAGTCTGAGGCTTGTGAGAATAATATTGGTAGTGTGTGAGAATGGTATGAATTTTTATGACATTATTTTGAGGTTTTAATATTATTTAAAGCTATTTTAAGGTGTGTTCAAGTTTTAAGTGTGGCTTACAAGTATAGACCTAGTGTGCAAAGAGACCTAGTGTGGCCTAATGAGGGATCAAGTTCAATTTCCAAGGTTATATATCTCATGTGAGATTTTAAAAAGGTTTTATATGTTTTTTCAAGTTTTTTGGTGAATTTTTAGGTCATAAGTTGAATAATAAATCATGAAAAGTGGTTTTGATATTTTTGTGTGCACAGAATGAGGTATTGTAAACTCGAGAAGGATTTTATTATGCTCATTAGAATGTGCAACATTTTCATGGGATATTGAATAGTTAATGTTATTTTTTGAATTTTCCTAGGTTTATTCTCTAGGAATTAGTTTTTGGAATGAGGGGCAATCCTTTTTGAATGATTGCTAAGAGTGAAAAATGGTTTTTAGTGCTTTAAAACCCTAGCAATGACTTGATATGAAATATATTGATATAAATGGATAAAAATGTATTGGATTACATATTTTTATGATTTAAATAATGTATAGGACTCTCTCAGGTATCTCCAAGTGGCATGGTCTATCAAAAGAGTGAGTGAAAGCTATAAGAAACCCCTTATTTCTTAGATTCTTAATATAGCAGGCAGGGTTGACCAGGTCATAGCATGAAAATGAATGGAGGATGATGTGTGAGAATTTTATATTATGTAAATGTAATTTTATAAGAATTTTATATACTTAAAATATTATAAATAGGTCATATAATTTGGTCTATCATTAAAAAGGCCTAGTGAAGAAGAGAGTGAGAAAGATAGGTAGAAGTGGGAATGAGATTAGCGATATGTTATCATGTATTAGGGATGGATATAATTATATAGGGTTGTTTTTCAATAAATATAACACATATCCCTATTGGATATAATTTTTTTATATGTGTGTGTATGCCATAAATTTGTTCTCAATCTGACTTGTCTAACACAATGAGGTTTGTATATAGTGAAGCCATGAGATTGGTCTATAAGACAAATATTTATATTTAATCATAAAATATATATTTTTTAATTTAACATTAGTATTTTTTGGTATCATATAAACCATTTTAATTTCATTAAATTGCATCTATATATGCTCATTATTTTTATGACTATGTTTTAGAGCATTCAGGCAATTTTATGTGTGTTAGTAATAATTATGTTCCAAAGTCATTATGCGTAGAGTTGAATAATATAATTCACATTAATTTGTTATGTAGTTATCATAGGTTAATTTTAATGTATTTTTATTCATTATAAATTCCTATGAAGGTGTAAAAATTCAAAGGTTCTTGACTAGTTTTTTAGACCTATTTGCAGTTTTGAGTGAGCATATAAAAGTGGTTAGTTTGAGGTCTTCTGCTCTCTATGGTGAATTATAATGAAAATTTTGATGACCATAAGGTAATTTATTTTATATACATTTTATTTTATGGTTTTTTTTGATAAATTTTTTTTTGTTATTTATTTTTGGTTGGTAGACTTTATGGCAGAAAGAAGGCCTAATTTTGAGTAGGCCTAATGGTATGGTTCAAGAAGTGAATGAGCTAAATTATGTTGGGGACCTAGGGTGAGTTTATAATGGGTCTAATTTAAGTATTTTTGAATTTTTTAATCCATTTATCTAGGCTAAATATTTCCCAAGGTGGTCAAGATGAAATGTGTGCTTTGAGAAGGCCTAATTGTATTAGGTCTCTATTAGGCCTAATGGTGGTTTTGATCCTTATGAGTAGTAGCTGACCTATGTAATGGTTGTTTCACTTTTGAAACATGTTTTTTGTTCTATTTAAATGTTTATCCAATATTTTATAGTTTTTTTTGGTCAACTAAGGTATGTGAAAGTAAGATTCAAGTATAAGAAGGTATAATAGGCCTAATTTGAATAGTTAGAATAGTGAGGGTATGAATGAATGAAATAGATGTTTGAAAACTATGTATAGGGATTAAATTAAATTAAATAGGTATTTTTAATATTTCATTAAGTTATAATAGTGATTATATATATTATGAGCAAGGTTATATGACCTAAATCTGCCAAGAAGAGGGCAAGTTGATTGAAGAGGCCTAATAGGGTATTTAAGAGAGATAGAAGAGTGTGAAGAGGAAAATAAGGTGATCATCATTAGTTGAGTGATAAAAAGGTGTCAAAATGTGATCATAGGTTATAATTATCTGAGTTGATGTTGAGTCACCTAGGGGGTTGGTGCCTCCTTTCAAGTTGGTGCTTGTTAAAGGATTAGTTGAGTTAGTGCTTGACAAGTGAGGAGTTATTTCTCCTTGTGGGGTTGGTGCCTCACTAAATATTTATTCATTAATTATAGGAATATATTTCAATATGTGTTTCAATGGGTTTTATCCCCCATGAGTATTTCCCACATATATTTTATTTTCATATGTTATACACTTATGTGGATGCTTGTTTATGCATTGGTTGATGTATATGTTTGAATGAATGCTTCATGAATGATAAGTGAAATTGAATGATTTTTTTAAGGGAATGTATTAACACCCCCCCTATTATTATATTTAATTTCAATAATTTTTATCAAATTAGGTATTTTGAATTAGGCCTAATATCCTAAAGGAGATTCTAAGTACGCGAACATGACTAGTCAAGCATAATGTGGTTTCTATACAAGTAAGGCTCCATTATTCAAGGGATATAATTATGATTTTTGGATTGTCAATATGAAAAAATATTTGATGTCTCAATGTCATTATGTTTTTAAATAATTTTTGGATAGATATATTGCACCTTTTATTCCCCCTACAGATGCAGTAGGTAAGAAGGCTAGTGACAACAATTCAAAAGCAAAGAATGGTATTTTTGTGGCTTATCAAAGGCAGAGCTTATAAAGGTGATGTACTATGTGTCTAATAAATAAATGTGGTATAATTTGAAGACTATCCATGAGGTATATTACAAGTTCAATTTGGTTAAATTACAAACACATAGAATAAAGTTTGATCCTAAGGATGAATGAAGATGAGACCATTGCAGCCTACCTATTGAGGGTTGATGAAGTGGTTAATATCATAAGATGCCTAGGTGAATAATTGAAAGAGTATGTTATTTTTCAAAAGGTTTTGAGATCTCTAACTACAAATTTTTATTCTAAAGTCTTTGTTGTTTAAGAGATTTAAGATATAGACATGTTAGAGATGGAAAGACTTTATGGCACCCTAACAGCGTATGAAATAAGGACAAGTAAAGGAAGACCTACAAATAAGGAAGCTACATTCAAGGCAAAAAAGAATTAAAAAGAGAATAAGACACAAGTTAATAAATTTAAAGACAGTGATGATTCTGATATTGATGATGATGAGTTGATAACTATGTTTGTAAGAAATTTGAAGACTAGTTCAGGTAAATACGAGGGTAAGTTGCCCTTCAAGTGCTTTAATTATGGTGAAATTGAACACTTTACTAAAAAGTTCCCTCATAATCTTAATACAAAGGATGATGAAGAGCATTATTAAGGTCATGATGATGACAAGAAGTCTTATAGGTATGATAAGAACAAGAGAAGCTTCAAAAAGTATGATGATAAGAAGAAATTTTTTAAGAATAAAAGAAGATTTTACACCAAGGAAGATTGTATCTCATATAATGAAAATGAGAGAATTGATTATAATATTAACCATGAAGTCATTAAAACTGATGTCAATGAAGTTTTTCACATGGTTGAATAAGTAATATGTTCAAATCAATAATATTCCATGTGGTTTAGAGGTACTATTGGTGATTTAGATGAATAAGTAGATGAGGTGGAATTTGAAGTTAAGTTGATGAATGATCTAGAATAACTGAAGATAGTGAAAAAAAAATAATGTGATGAGGTCTCTTATCAAAGACTATGAGGATAAAATTAGTTTTTTTGAAGAGAGATTGAGCAATAACTCTAAGGAACAAGAAGAAATAATCAAACAGGTGGAGACTCAAATTAAGATTATGACTGCAAGCCTAAAGGCTAAATAAGAAGAATGTTCAAGGTATGTAATTGAAATGGAATCCTTGAGAGCTGATTTGGATTAGGCATCAAGTAAGGTAAAGTCCTTTGTGCAGTTTGAAAAGAGTGCCAATGATCTAGATAACATCCTCATTAGTCAAAAGACTAATAATAACAAAATAGGTCTTGGTTTCAATGGAGACCAAAATAAGAATACTAATATGATCAAGGAGAATTAAACCTTAAAGGTCAATGGTTAATCAAGGAATGATGGTGCTATCAAAATGAAGACTTATTATATCAGGCATCGTAATGCTATAAGGTATGATAATCCTTTCAATGGTCATTGTTATTTATGTAACTAATTTGGTCATAGAGCAAGGAATTGTAGAAGACCCTCCAATAATGTATATGTATAAAGCTATGAGGAGAATCATCAATCAAGGGATATGAATGGGGTTTATTTTTTATAGGGATATAAGACACATTATAATATATTGTAATAGTAAAGAAAGAGGAAATCATCAACCAAGAGGTACGGGTAATGGTGTGTTTCCATCAAGAAGAATAGTGTGTTTCAATTATCAAAAGGTTGGTCATATTGTAAATATTTTTAAGCATATATTCTCAAGTCAAAATAAGAAGTTTGAGGCCCCTATAATTCAAGAAATAAGACAAAATAGTGAATGGAAACCAAAGGTAACTAATCTTAATGGTGACTAGTCTATAAGTCTAAGTGGACTATTTTCCATGGTGGAGTATAGTTTAGATGTAAATAAGTGCTAATAATTCTCTCTATTAGCTCAGGTTATGGATGAAGGAGTCAAGACAAATAGACCAAGTTAAAATGTTGTTCAAATGGAGATTGAAGAGGTCAAGCTTACGAGGATCATGAAAATAGTTCAATCTAGTAGGGACATAGAGATCTAAGAATATTTAAATTTTATGTTATTTTATCACCCTATAGAAGAGGTGACTCCATTAGCCATTCATGGAGACACTCAACTAGTGAGTAGAAGCATGGAGGTTGTTTGGTCTTAGGGGGAACATTTCTATGTGTTGAGTTTTTTTTGTTAAAGAAAGAAAATGATATTTTTTGGAGAGAAAAGGTGTGTTTTTTTAGGTCAAATAATTATATGATTTTCAAGAGATGGCCCTTTATCATTAATGTCAAAGGGGGAGAAAGTTCTAGTTTGGGAGAAAGGTCAATTTAAAGAAGATCTAGCTTGGGAAGATAAGAATGATTAGCATTGTTTGAGTGCTTGACATCAATGACAAAGGGGGAGATTGTTGAGGAATGTTCCTATTGTTTTTTTTGTGTCATAAATATTGTCATTGATGTCAAGGTCAAGATGGATGTCATTAATGTCAAGGTCAAATTTGATATCACGCATGGTGAATTAGTATGTGACAAGGAAGTCTTATGACAAGAGAGAATTTGAAGCTAACCTATTTTATATCTATTAAGAGACAATTTGAAGGAAACCTGTTAATTATTTTGAGGTTTATGACATGTCAAGGTTAATAATAAGATACAAGGTAAGCATACTTTTGAGCACTAGTCTTAAGGAGTATTGTCATATCATGAGCATGTGTATGAATATGGTGGCCTGGTAATATGGATACACATAGGTATGAGTGTGTGTTTAAGGATTCTCAAACATGCATATGAATTATTGAAAAACTCAAAAAAATTTAAATCTAAACCTTCAAGGGTAAGGTCTTAAGCCTAAGTAAGCAACCAAACTAGTCCTAGACTCTGCCTCACCTAATGAAGAGTCTTGAGGTTTTATCAAGATATATAAAAGATGAAAATAAATGGTAGAGATTGTGAGAATATGTTTAAAACTATGTAAAAATTTGTATAATATAGATAATCTTTTAGAGGAGGTTTTAAGGCCAATTCATGGCTTTTTCATTTGCATGAAGAGACCTAGTGAGAAGGCATAGGCTTGGTAGCATGATGAGGTGAATAGTTTGAGGCTTATGAGAAGAATATTGGTAGTGTTTTAGAATTATATTAATTTTTATGACATTATTTTTATGTTTTGAGAGTAGTGAAAGAGGTTTCAATGTGTGTTCAAGGTCTACGTGTGGCTTACTAATATAGGCCTATTGTGTAAAGAGAGAGAGTGTGGCCTGATGAGGGATCAAGTTTAGTTTCCAAGGTGATATATCTAATGTGATATTTACCATATGTGTGATAGGTATTTTAAATTGTGTTTGTGAATTTTGATGTCTTGAGTTGAAGAAGAAAGCATGAAAAGTGGTTTTGAGGTTTTTTATGTGCATAGAATGAGGTATTGCAGACCCAAAAAGATTTTTCTTATGTTCATTGGCATGTGCAAAATTTACATGTGATCTTGAATATTTTATAGTAGTTTTTTAAGGTTCCTAGGTGTATTATCCAATCATTATTTTTTGGAATGAGTGGTAATCCTTATATTTTTCTTATGTTTATGAATGATTACTAAGAGTGGAAACTCATTTTTAGTGCCTTAAAACCCTAAAAATAACCCAATATGTAATATATTGATGTAAATGGTTCATGATGTATTATATGACATATTTTTATTATTTTATAATGTATAATACTCTCCTAGGTATCTCTATGTGGCATTGGTCTATCATAAGAGTGAGTGGAAGCTAGAGGAAATCCCCTATTTATTAGATTTTTAATATAGTAGGTAGTGTTAACTAGGTTAAAGAATGAAAATGAATGGAGGATGATGTGTGAGAATTTTATTTTGTTTCCATGTAATTTTATGAGTATTTTAAAAACTTTAATTTTTCTAAAATGGTCATGGAAATTGGCCTATTACTAAAAAGGCCTAGTGAGGAAGACAACGAGAAAGACAGGCAGAAGTGGGAATGAGATTAGGGATTTATTGTCATGGATTAGGGATGGATCCAATTACATAGGGTTTTTTTTAAATAAATTTCACACATATCCCTATTTTATTTAAATTTTTTATATGTGTGTGTATGGTAGAAAAGTTTCTCTCAATCTGACTTGTCTAACACGGTGAGGTCTGTATACAATGAAGCCATGAGATTGGTCTGTAAGAATAATATTTCTATTTAAGCCTATAATATATTTTTTTAAAGTTAATTTGAGGAGTTTTATGATAATATAAACCCATTTTAAGTTAATTAAAGTGAATCTATAGGTTTTATAAGTCATTTTTTCCATGACTATGTTTTGGAGCATTCATGTAATTTTTTGTGTGTTAGTAAGAATGATGTTCTTGAGTCATTATACCCAAATTTAAATAATATAATGCACATTACATTGTTATATATGTATAATATGTTCATTTTAATTTATTTTTATTCATTATAAATTCTTATGAAGGTGTAAAAAGTCAAAGGTTCTTGACTGGTTCTTGAGGCATGTTTGCAATTCTAAGTGAGCATATGGAAGTGGTCAGTTTGAAGTCTTTTGCCCTGTATGGTGAACTATTAATAATATTTTAATGAACCTAAGTTCATGAATTTTATATAAATTTTATTTTATGGTATGCTTGTTTGACAAAAAAATTTGTGTGCTTCACTTTTGGTTGGCAAACTTTCTGGCAGTAAGAAGGCCTAATTGTGAGTAGGACTAATGGTGTGGTTCAAGGAGTGAAATGAGCTAAATGATGTTGGGTACCTAAGGTGAGATTATAATGGGTATAATTAAAGTTTTTTGTGAATTTTTTAATCTATTTATAGAGTCTCAATATGTTTCAAGGTGTTTAATGTGAAAATGTGTGCTTTGAGAAGGCCTAATTGCATTAGGTCTATATTAGGCCTAATGGTGGTTTTGGTACTTATGAGTGGTGACCAACCTGTGTAATTTTTGTTTCACTTGTGAAAAATGTTTTTCTATCTATTAAAATGGTTATCCAAGTATGGATAGTTTTTTTTTTTTACCAAGGTATGTGAAAGTAAGAGTCAAGTATAAGAAGAAGGTCTAATAGGCCTAATTTGACTAGTTAGAATATTAAGGGTATGAATGAATGAAATAGAAATTTCAAAACTAGGTAGAGGGATTTAAGACCATAAAATAATTGTGTTTAATATTTCATGAATTTATAAAAGTTATTATATATATTATGAGTAATTTTATATGACTTAAATCTACCAAGAAGAGGGTAAGTTGAGTGAAGATGCCTAATAGGCTATTTGAGAGAGATAAAAGAGTGTGAAGAGAAAAAGAAGGTGATCATCATCATTTGATTGATAAATAGGTGTCCAAATTTGATCATAGGTTCTAGGTGTTTTATTTTGTGTTGATTCACTTAGGGGATTGGTGCCTTCTTACAAGTTGGTATTTGCTAAAGGACTAGTTGAGTTGGTGCTTGACTAGTGAGGGGTTGGTGTTACTTGTGGGGTTAGTGTCTCACTAAATATTGATTCATTACTCATAGGACTATATTCCAAGGTTTTTTTAGTGTGTTTTATCACCTATTATTTTTTCCCAAATATCTCTTGCTTTCATATGTTATACACTTATATGGATGTTTATTTATGCAATGGTTGATATATGTGTTTGAATGAATGCTTCATGAGTGATAAGTGAAATTAAATTTAATTATTTTAAGGTAACTAATTCAATCCCCCCTCTCAAAATATTTACTTCCAAGAAATGGGAGGAAATGTGATCCCTTCATCTTGTATGTAAGATGGAGGCTTTATAATTATCCTCAAAATATATTAAAAGTTGAAATATGATCCCTTCATCTTGTTTCCAAGATGAAGGGTGGAGAATAATCCCTTACAATTTTATTTCAATATTTAATGTGTGGTCATAAAAGGATATGCCATGGAATCTTGATATTCTTTTGGAAGGTGAGATACTCTTTGAATGAGGTGGAAAAGGGAGGAATAAGTAATTCAAATGAAACTATAATTTCAAATCCATGTAATTATAATTAGAGAGAATATTTTTTAAACAAATAAAACTATTGATTTAATTAATACAATGTGATACAAATTTATAAGATTTAATTATGATAAGAGGGAATGATTAATTGACTAGAGAAATGAAAATGACTAGCATGATGATTTGAAGATCTAGTAGGATGAATTTCCCCAATTCAAGGTGAATTCAAATTTGTAGATTGGATGCACAAAGGAATTTATGATGAATATATGATATTAGACCAGTTTGTGTACAATTTATGGAAAGTCAATCCATTTTGAAATTTTGAATGCAAGATGATTAAAATGGAGTGTTTACATTTTTCCCCTATTTGAGGAGGCATTTAAAGACATAAACAAAGTAACACCTTCTCAAATACTAATTAAAAACATTGAAAATAATGAATTTTAAATTTGATGATGTTAAATTCATTAACAAATGAGTTCAACTTAATGTCCCAAAATGCCCCTTCATAATACATCGATGCCTACTTGATGGCAAATTTAGAAAATATTTAGGATAAGTAGACCCACAAAATGATGAAAATAAAGTGTAGGAAATTACAAGAGGAAAAAAATTAAGGTAATAGAATAAAATTGGGGGTAAAATAGACATCGGGGCCATAAATAAGCCTCTAAAGAAGAATGAATAGCATACCACATCCTTGGGGGGGATTTTAAATTAGAGGCTATATATTCACCTTGGGGGATAAAATTGTTTCATTTTTACCCTAGCCATCAATAAATTTAGCTCTAATCTATTTGAAAAAGTGACTTGGAGAAAATGGCTCATATACCACATGTGAGATCGCTTGTATATTGAGTGAAATATTTTAGATGGGCATAGGGAGAAGTACCACTAGTAGGTACCTTATTTTTATGTTTAATTTTCATGTTATCGCCTTTACTTAGATTAGACATGGTTGATATGATTTTTATTTTTTGATGTTCTTATTGTTATTTGAAATGAGATAGATGTTGTGCTCAGTGATTTAATGTGGACACAAATGACTATTATGTTTGTATATGATGTATGGATATTAATGGTTATCATAAGTTTGTCATTACCTTGTGATTGGATTAGATTTGATTTCTAGAAAAAAAATTAGGGATAATATTTTATCATGCTTATGGTGAAATATTTATCATGGGTAGCATGTATGTATCTATAATGATGATGTGATTAGATAGAGAAATATTTGATTTGACATTATTATGTGACCAGACCTTTGATACTTTGATTTTTAATATTGCAAATAATAGTAGGAATCGTAATCTAGAAATAAATCAAGATAATATTTTTTGTCCAAGTTTATAAAATTTATTTCAAATGTAAATGTATACAATTTAAAATAAGATATGGAAAATCAAATCCTAAATGTAAAACATGATACACTTAAATCAATATAAATTCAAAAACAAATGTTCACAACTTAGGATCCTGATATGAATAATCAACTGTTAAGTGGAAAGCATAATGTACTAAATTAAGTCAACCAAGTAAAAAAAGAGTACATGAGTAATCAAACAAACAAATAACACACAAACACATAATTAAAATCAAATAAACATTGAGTTAGTAAATGAATGTGCATGGAAATAAGGCATTACTCTTGAAATCAATGGTGTGATAAAAAATCATGACCTAAGAGGGGAATAGAATAATAAGGAAGGAGTGGCTGAGCTGACTCCAAATGTCCCATGAAATTGGATGTTGCCTACATAGTCTAATAATGGACTTCAATCCAAATGTAGTTCTCTCAAGGATTGATAAAGAAAAAAAGTAATGACAAGTAAAGAAGATAAGACAGGCTCGTAGTAACGGGATAGATTATAAGAAATAATCTCACTAAAATAATGTGTATGGGATAGGGATAAGATCTCAAAATAATGAGATGTGGGAGAAATGATGGATGATCTGACCTAATAAAACTGAGCACTACCTACATAGTCCAATTGGACCTCTAACCAATGTAGTTTGATAGAAAGTCAGGTGTATAATATGATAAGTATGAACAAGGATGGAAAAAAATGATTGAAATGAGCACTCGTTGAGATTGGATTGAAGTTGATAGATAATTTTTATCCCAAAAAAATTTAAGAGCATAGGAGAGAAAGCAACTAGTCCCACGTATGAGGTGTTTCACTCATGAAGAGATAGAATCACCCATGAGGTATGTTAGTATGTGCCACCTAGATAGGAGTGAATGGAAGTCCAAGGTGACTAACAAGATGAAAAGTAATCAATGATTTCATATTATATATGGTTACAAATGATAAAAAAATTGGGAGTTGAATGATGAAACTTTTATAGGGTGTAAGGGAATATTTTGCATGTTTAGGGAGTTGTGGAATATTTCAATGTTTAAGAATTTTTTGGAATAGGATATAAATAGATTATTTTGATAAAATAATATACAAGATGTGGTAAAATTACAATCATATAAATATCCATCAAAGGAAGGAATGACATCAAGTGTAAGGACTCAATAGTGAATAAGAAACATGAAAGGGGATCCATATGCAATAAAATAAGGAAGTTGGGGAGTATCATTCAACAACACATTGGAATGGGACAAACACATTCTCTTGAAATAATGAATTGAGATGAAAATTTATTGAATTATGAAATGTAAATAAGAATGTCTAGGAACTTAAGGGAGCTATAAAAGACATACAAGATGAAAATTCATAACATTCAATATTCTAACATTTCACTGGTAAATATATTCTAATGTAAACCATTTTACAACCTTAATATTATCCTAATAAATTTTACTCTAGATTTACCTATTATAATTATTTAATCATAATCCAATTGGTGTGGAAATACGAAAATAGGGATGCCCATAATCAAGGGCATATATGATATAGAATTCAAAATGGAAAAGGAATGCCCCCAAGTAGGGACACTCATAGATAAGAATGTTGGAGAGTTTTAAGTGATGTCATGGTGATGTCATGTAGGTGTCCTTGTGAGTGTATGAATTTATTTTATATCTTAATTAATAATGACAAAGTGTGCAATGTACTTGTCTTAGTGTGCTTAAAGGAGGATTGGTTGATCTTTAGTTTTGACATGATTAGAAATGTTTAGGGATAAGTATGGTTATTTTATAATGTATAAGAGGTCACTAATATGTTATATATAATTGGATATCTTGTGTACATAAGTGGAATTCATCTGGTAGTCCATAGTTTACATCTAGATAGTTTGGGTCTAGTGGTAGAAAATCTAAGTAGGTAGTTTGATGACATCACCATTGCCATGTGTGGATGAGTCAAGGGGATTTGGTCATATGGTTGTGATCAAATTTGTACCTAGTTATTACTTTATAAATCCTATATCATGCACCTAATCATATCAAAAGATGTGCAAGTGCAAATTTGGGCTCCCAAGCATTTTGACAGTGTTTTCCCATACTTAGCCAAATTTGCAATGTAGCAAGAAGAGCTAAGTAAGCATTTTGATGATGGCATATCTCACACATGTGGATGTTTAAAAATAATATGATCATATGGGTTTGTTTAGTTTTGTTCCTAATTTATTTGTGTTAAATTTTAGGTCTTGTTTTGAATCACATCAAAAGTTATACAGGATAAAATTTGGCCTCGCAAACAAGTGCTAAGCATAGTTGGCTCTGTGATAGAAGATTTTGAGAAGGCATTTTAATGGAATTTTATCTCACACATGTGAAGGTTTCAAGAGTATTTTTTTATATAGATGGATTATCCTTTTAAGTTTGATCATGTGGTCCAAATTTTAGATCATTCATCTAACCCCAAAAAAAGCTATTGAGTTCCAAAGTAGGCTTTCCAAGCAATTGGTCCCCATACTTAGTCAATTTGCATGATGTTAAATATCTGGACCTAGTGGAGATCCAATGGTTCATGGGAGTTTGTACTTCCATATTTGATAGTGCATATAGAGTCAAATGGGTCAATATGATAGTTTTTTAGCAAATATAAAGATCAAGCATCTTACAGAAGATCAATGGAGCTTGTGTGTTCTAAGATGTCAAGAAGTAGTGAGATGAAAAGAAGTGCATGTTGTTTAATGAATGATTAAAGGTAAAGGATAAGGATCTAATGGTGAGAATGTGTTCATATAGATTGATCAAATGGTGAGCATTGATACTTATTGACCTAGTTGATCCATAGAGATTGTTGATGTGTATTGAGTCAACATTATAAGATTGCATGAGATGGGGTCAAAGTGATTGAGGTTTAACACTTAAGCATTGGCACCTATATGTTAAATATTAAACAATATCAATGGTACATATTTGATTTGAGTATAAATGACACGAGATGTGAGAATAATGTTTGAAGTTTAATTATGACCATTGACATTTAAATATTTAAATTTAACAATAGAAAAACCAATGTCTAGTTTCTAAACCATAACTTTCAATCCAGGTAGAATTGATATTTTAGTAAAAAAATATGTATAGGACTCCAAGGTGCACTTGGAAATATGGATTTGAAGATCTGGAAGTATGTGTAGACAAAGCTATTGAGCTTCAAAGTTGATTGTGGTTTCATACTTGTTTTGCAAGTGACCCAAGAAGAGTATTTGAGCTTATGTAGATATTGTTTTAATATTTCATTATGAATTGGCTATTAGGGACTATTTTAGACTCCATAAGTATGATATATGTGCATTATGAAGGATTGACCAATCATATTTTGTATGAACAAAAGCTTCGAAGGTGACTGTGTGTTTGCTCACAATGATTGTGTATATAGAGAAGTGTTTTAGCTATTTATGCTTAAGTTAAAGGGTACTATGATGGTTGTTGGCACTTAAGGGGGACCTATATATCATTTATAATGGGTCCATGATTTTATAAATTGTTCTTATGTTATTTTTTTTCTCAAAGAAGTGTCAAAGAGATGAATGGGTCTTTATAGGACCTAAAAGTGACTTAGGCCTATTTGAAAGTGGATTGTGCTTAAGTCTGACCCATGTGAGATGAATTAAGGTTAAAGGCATGTATTGTGGCCAAAAAGGATTATTTTTGACTTGATAATTAATGATATCTATATATATAGTTAAATCAAAGATAATGATTTCTATATTTTGGGTGGAAGATTTGTATGTGAAATTTTAGAGAAGGCTTGTGTGAATAATATACATTAAAATGAAGAAGGAAGGATAGGGAGTGTGCCTATTTGTTGAGTTAGTGAGAAGAATAGTTTTTTTACTATGTTTATGACATTTAATTCATGTTCTTAATGTCATAATAGTGCTCCTACAATTTTTGGATATGCAAAGAGGTCTGAGTATGCATATGAGGACAGTTTGAGTGAAAAAGGAGAGAGATTGTGACATGCCTATGTGAGAGGCCTATTTGAGATAGAGAGAATTTTTTTAGGGGTTATAAAATAGAGATCCACAATCAGGTGTAAGGTGGAGGTGTTCAAAGGAGGGTCAAAAAGAATTGATATTTCTTAGGGGTAGTTACTCCTTGTGAAATAGGTGTTTCACTAGATACCTTTGGTCAGGAGGATATGATCAAGTTTTGTTGGCCTAAAGGATTTGATCAGTATCTTATTTTTAATTTATTATAAGATAGTAGTCCATTTGTGTTTCAATCTTGAGAGTGGGTTTTATTCCCCATGACGTTTTCCCATAAGAAATATGTGTTATGTGTTTGATCTTGTGTATGCATTGAATGAATGAGCTCTCTTGTTTATGTTTCTTGATCAAGTTGATATATGCTAATTGTTTAATATTTTGAAATGGCTATAATTGTAATTGAAATATCTAGGCTCACTAATTCACCCATTAGTGATTGTACCTCTAACAAAGAGATCAACAACTCAAACATAAAAATGCTTGGGATGCATAATGTTCATTGTCTCATCTAATTCTTACACATTTGGAGTATCCAAATTATATGAAATTGATCTATAACTAGCTATAATAATTAATTATCCTAACTAATTGGGTTCCAACTTACCTTTATTCTCATACTCAACATTAGCATTCTTTTGATTTTTTGTTAACACAAGATCACCAGGTTCACACTCTCTATAGATAATGTGATTATTATAACCCCAGTGTAACCAATTTTTATATGATTTGAGGTGATTAAGGGAAGATAACCATTTCTAATCTAAAAACTCCAACTTGGATATTTTGACAACTAGATCCTCTTCATCATCAAGAATGTCCTGAAATGAAATACACAAGGAAGGAAACTTAATCTCAATAAGAAGGATTACTTTAGAGCCATAGACCATGGAATAATTTGTTGCACCAGTCAGGGTGAAAACATTAGTGTGGTATGCCCACAAGGATGGGAATATTTTCAAATATCAATTGTAGCTAATGTCATTGATAATAATTTCAATAATTTTTTTAATGGTTTTATTAGACACCTCGAATTGGCCATTACCTTAGGGGTAATAAGGAGTGGAATATTTGGGTTTAATATGTAATTTAGAATATAGAGGTGTAACATCCTTATTATTAAATAACTTTTAATTATCAAAGATGATATTCTAGTAAAATGAGTTATTCTAGTATGAATTTGGAAATGTGATTATCAATTACATAATTGAGAGGGATTATCTCTACCCATTTATTGAAATAGTCAATAGCAGTGAGGATATGTTTATGGCTATATGAAGAGGTAGGATTAATGCTTCTTATGAGATAAAACCCCCATGTAGAAAATATCCAAGGATTTGCAATTAGTTGAAGTTTATGTGCTATAACATGAATAAGGTCACCATGTTTTTGACATGTCACATATTTCTTGACATAGGTAGATACATCTACTTCCATAGTGGGCCAATAGTAACCAATTCAACAGATATTTTTGGCTAGGACCATATTTTTAGTGTGAGCCCCA
Source organism: Torreya grandis (assembly GCA_037957365.1). Lineage (NCBI taxonomy): Eukaryota > Viridiplantae > Streptophyta > Pinopsida > Cupressales > Taxaceae > Torreya > Torreya grandis. The sequence continues at coordinate 2,210,957 of JARHVA010002829.1, forward strand.
CAAATCCATTCATGAAATTACTTGAGAAAATTCATATTCTCCCAAATTTAAACAACAAATCAAATTTCCATCATAACCTCTATGATATAACATATTTTTAAGTAAAGTGTAATGGGAGGTGGTTTGGATAAATGATTTCATATGGTTATGTGATAAGTTAGTAAGAAGGATTTGATAATGGAGATAGGAGTAAATAGATTCATACAAAGGGGAATTGGGACCATCAATGATGCATATCATTTTAGAGTTTAAATAGGTATATGTATAAAACACCATGTTTTCAATTAAGAACTAATATTATTTTATTAAAAGAGAGAGTACAATCATGGATCCAATTGTAGCCATAGCATCAGTGGATTTATTGTAAATTCAAGGGACCTAATCAAATTGAATGACTTCAAATTTTAGATTTAGTGTATCCACCATGCCTTTTTATGCATCAAGCTTTTCATCCTTATTCTGGTATTCATCATTTACTTGATTAATAATCAATTATAAATCACCATATATGAACAAGTGTTGAATATTCCACTGAACATCAAGATGAATTCTAATAACCAAAGCTTCATATTCAAATATTTTATTAGTTCATTGGAATCCAACATGAAATGATTTAGGGGTAATATCTCCTTATGGCATAATGAATAATATCCTTGCTCCATAATCATAAGATATGAAATATCCATAAAAATATAATTTCAATTCTTTTTATTCATCTAAATTCATAATGTATCATCAATAAAGTGTATTTTGATAGGATTTTAATTTTTAAGAGGTGCTTCAATGAATTTACTTGATAATGATTTCCCTTTAATAGCCTTTAGGTTTGTATACTCAATGTCAAACTCACTAAGCAACATCACCCATTTAACCATTTGACTAGTCAAAGCTAATTTTGCTAAGAGATATTTTAAAGGATAAACTTTTGAAATAAAAATGGTCTTGTTTTTCAAAATATAATGTTAGAGATTCTAAGAATCAAAAATTAATGTGAGACAAGATTTTTCAATTGGAGTGTCACTATGCTTGTAAGTGAGTAGTTTTTGGCTCAAATAATAAGTAGTTCATTCTTTACCTTTATCATCATGTTAGGTGAGGAGTTACCCAAAGGTTATTCCAATGGTAGATATGCATAATAATAAATTATTCATAGGCATTTTTATAATGAGTACTGAAGGGTTTTCTAGGTATTTCTTGAGTTGTTCAAAAGCTTCTTGATAGTCAAAATTCCATTCAAATGTAGTGTTTTTTTTAGAAGGGGCATAAATGGGTGGCATCAATAAATAATTTGGAAAATGAAACATCAAATGGATTAAATATTTCCATATAATATATTAATTTTTTTAAAATTATAATGAGGAGGCATCTTTTTAATGGTGTGAACTTTTACTGGATTAACCTCAATGTCCCTATGAAAAAAATGAAGCCTAATAATTTTCCAAATGTAACCCCAAAAACACACTTCTTAGGATTCAAATGCACTTTGTATTCATGAATCATTTCAAATATTCTTCTCAATACTTTAGGATGTTTTGCACAGGTTATTGATTTTCCCAGAATGTCATCTACATAATCTTCAACAATGTCATGCATAATATCATGGAATAGAATTGTCATCATGCTTTGATACATAACACCAACATTTTTAAAGCCAAATGGCATGATTTGGTAACAAAATTTTACATATGGATTTTTTAATGATATTTAATGTTGATCCTTGAGTAAATATTTATTTGATTATATCCAAAGAAGCCATATATAAGAAATAGTGTCTTATAACCTATTGTATAATAAAAAATCATATATATATTAGACAAGGGAAAATCATCCTTTGGATAATATTTGTTAATGTCTCTAAAGTATATACATATTTGTATATCCACTATCTTCTTACTGACCAATAAAATATTTTAAATCCAATCTACATAAGGAATAGGCTTTAAAAAATCTACCACAAACAACTTTTCTAAATTATTTTTAACTAGGATAAAAATTCGAAGATGTATCTTCCATAGTCTTTATTTAATAGGCTTATCATCCATGTTAATAACCAGATGATGCAAAACCAAATAAGGATAAAAACCAAAATTAATAGAGTTAGACCAAGCAAATATATCATTGAATTTTATTATAATATCAATAATCAATTCATGTTCCTCTAGAGTGAGAGATGTGTCAAGTTTGATCATCTTAGGATCATCATGTATACCAATATTCACTTATTTAGTATATTCAAAAAGAAAAGTGTAACCCTCTTTTATAATTACAATAAAGGAAGGTCAATAATATTATGGATCTGAATGTGAGATAGCATACCCATGCATGTAAGAAGAATCAAAATCATTCATAGCAGGTAATGGTCAATGACCAACTAGATGTGAACTTTTTAGGACCATTTTCTCAAATGTTTCAAGATCAACGAGATTATTTCTACTCCAAATGACAAACATGTACTTATGTAACCTTATGTTTCCTATTAAATATATCAAACTTCCCCATCCAAGGGCACCTAAAATAATTTTTCACCAATGGACTTATCCTTTTCTTTCCTATTTTCATGATCTAAAAGTGCCTCAGATAAGTTTTCACTTAAGAATATCACTATTTTATATTTATTTTTATTTTGACAAAGGAATTTCTCATACTTCCCAAATTAGGCCTTAGTGTCCAAAGTATAGATAAATCCTTGCTTGTGGTCACCCACCATTAACCATCTCTTAAACCTAGAAATTTTACAATAACTTATTTATTTGGAAACTCATAGAGTGCAATATATTAGCCTTGTTGGTCTCCATCAATGAGGTTGGGATAATGGAATTTAAGGGGAAACTTTTGAAAAATGCAAATGGTGAGAATGGAATGGGAATTGAATAGATTTTTGTTATCAAGCCCATCATAAATTCTATAAAAGGACTATGTGTTGTTAGTAGGAATATCATCACTAAACATAGAGGTTGAATCACTTTTAGGATGTGTGTGGACAATCTTAGTTAATTTGTATCCAAGACCTTGATTCTTTATGTGCTTGGTGAGAATAATATGATCTATTCTGCCTTGTTCCTTTGTTCCAAAGCCTTTTCCTTAATAATCTTGATTAGCCATAATTAAATTTTGGATGGGGTAATTTTTTCTTTGAAAACAAAGAGAAAAACCCTCACCATATAGCATGACTCATCTATTTTTTTAGATATTATTGATAAAATGACTTGCCTAGGATAAATGGTATATACCCTTTTGGGTGATATTCTACTTCCTTCTTATGCCATTCTATATTGGGCCTACCATGGGATTTGGGTGATCTAGGGAGTTTGGTAATATGAAAAGAATTTATGATAATGTATGTGCCAATACCCTTATCATGAATATTAAAATGAGACACAATTAGTGGGAGAAGAGGTGATTTGGAAGAGGAAGTAAGGGTACTTATATCTAGATAATTTGATTTGGGTGGATCAAACAATACTTACTTGTCCTTTTTTATAGTGTTCTCAACAAGGACAATAATTGTATTAGTGACCCTCTTCTTCCAACTACTTAAAATATTCATAAGGTTATAGACCCTCAGGAATAGTGACCTCCATTATAGAATGGGTAAATTTTATGGATTGATATAACATGGAGGGAATTACATGTATCTAACGAATCCATGGGCATCCAAGGAGAAGATTATATGGAAAAACAAGATTAATAACATGGCATAGGATAATATGATTTACAATACCAACATGGATGGGTAAGTAAATTATTTTCATATTATCATATCCTTTAATGGTAATGGTCTCATTCTTCAAATCTATTTTAGTGTATTCTAGATGTTTAAATAATTTCAATGGAACAATATTGAGTTTAGAACCATTATCTATGAGTACCCACTTGATTTGATGATGGGTAATGGTAAATTAAATTTATAATGAATTTTTATGTGAAGATTTAAGGGTTGACTTATCACTTTGATCAAATACAATCTGTGAGCTAGGAGATAAATGTCCTACCAATGCTTGGAATTTATCAAGTGTAATATTTTTAGGAAATTTAGATTGGATTAAAATATCATACAAAATATCCTTGTGGAATTGAGGTTAACACAAAATATCCAATATGGAAATCTATGTCGACATATTTTTCAACTGATCCACAAGATCATACTACTTCATGATATGAGGAGAATATTTAGCTTTGGAATTTTTTTAATATGATTATAATTGGAAGGTAAATTGGGTTTAGTAGGAGGAGATTTGGGCCCTTGAAGGATAATTTTAGGGTCTTGAGTTATAATAACACAATCTCAAGTAAGAATATGATTATGGGAATTATAGGAACACTAAACAAGTCCTAGAATGATAACTCTTGGATGAGGATTATGTTAAGGAGGAAATCCTAGAATAGACAAACTTGGTCCTATAATGGAGGGACTTGATTGTTGCGAATAGTTGGAACATGAACGGGTATTTATTGTGATTGTGGCTATATGATGTACCATGATAGATCCCATCACATTATAATCATAAGGATTATCATTATAATCAACATTGTTAGCCTAGGAATCCTGATTTTGATTACGATTATTATCATGTTGATGTTGTTGTTACTCATTCTGATTAGTATTATGTTGAGGAAAGGGGTATCTATAGATCCCCATATTCTAATTAGAATGAGATGGTGCATTATTTAATTTAATCTCATATTTCCAAAATTACTTATATAATATGTATAAGTTTCACATATTTATGAATACCATGACCTTTGATATGATGATACTCACAATACTCATTTACATGATGCCATTTAGGTTTGGTTTGAATTTTTTCAAATGGCATGGTATTAGGCCAAGTAATAATATTTTTAGTGAGTAGCTTCTAAAATAATACCTCAATAAGCTCTCCAAGTTTAGAAAATGGCCTTATATTAAATTAATTCCTTGACGGAGGTGACCTATGAAAAGTAAGTGGTTATGGTAAAGGAGCCTTATGCACTAGTAGTGACTACATTTTATGAACATGCCTTACTTTTTTTAATCCATTAAAAACCACATGCTTATTACAATTGAAGGCTTTAGGATTCTCTATCCCACTTATTGGATGTGGGGTTTACATTTGACTCTAATTTTGATTATGAGATTGAGACTGTGAATATTTTTTTATCAATGAGGGCCTTTTCTATTTAGACACCTTAATGACCTCATCAAATTTGGCTAGAAAATGTATTCTATGGTTAAGAGCTATTTATAAATTAAAATTAGTCATGAATATGTTCATTAACCATTTTTTAGGAATAGAATGTGGAATCATGTTGGCTAATGATCACCATCATTTAAGATAAGCAATAAAACTCTCTTCACCCTGTTATTTGATATTACACAAGTCAACCATGGTTAACTCATGTTTGATATTATATAAAAGGTTCCTAATAAAATTTTATGATAAATCATAAAAATCTATGACAAAACCCTTTGGGAGATGCATAAACCACTCCAAATTTTGTCTATCCAAGCTCCATGAAAATAAGTAAATCATGAAATTGGCATCATAGCCTACTTCTTGGTAGGCAACAAAAAAATCCTTTAAGTTCTCCCTTGGGTCACCTTTTCCTTTATGTTTGTCAAATTTTGGGATCCAAAAATGAGATGGAAAAGGTGTCTAGAATATGCTTACATCAAATAGATATGATCAAATCTAATCCAACTTGTATTTTTGGCCCTAATTCCCTACTTGTAATCCATAAATTGCATACTTAATAGCCTACCATTCCTAGGGTAAATAACTGAGTTAGATGGGACACTTTATGTCTTGGTAGAGACTTGTTGAGAATGAATGGGATTTATTAGCTATTGAGGGGGGATTTATTCATATGATATTTTGAGAGTGGGATTAAAAATAATTTGATGTAGATTAGGAAATGTATGTTATGGATTCTCAACAACCTATTTTGAGGAATCTGTGGGGATATTTTTTTGGGAATGATGGATGTTTCCAGAGTGGGGAATAGATCAAACAATTAATACTTAACATGGAGCTCAAGAGGCCAACTGAAATCTATAAGTGAAGGATTAAAAATTAGAGCAATAACTAATAAATCAAAAATATCAGTCAACACTTGACTAGCTTATTGTAATTGGGATACAATGGTAGGTGAAACTTGAGGTAGGTAAACAATCAGTTTCTTCCCAATTCTATATGTTTTTGGGACTGGCAGTGTTTGAGTAATTATTGGACCATGGATAGGGGAGGGTAAATCCTCAGTTCACTCTATGATTTGTATGATATTATGTGGTTGATATCTCTCAATATTATACAAGATCTTTATAGGATAATGAAGGATAACCTTAGCACCCATCTCTAATAAGTGCAAGATAGCTTCATATGTGTTCTCAAATAAGTCTTACACAAATTAATCTCAAGTTGAGTCGTAACTAGGTGGCACATCTTCATACTTAGGTTGATGGACCTCCTTTTTATGAGAGTTCATATAATTTTATTGATTTTGTGTATAATATAGTTTATAAGCGAATGGATTTATATAGTTTTGTTTATTTTTTATCCAAACATCCCCATAAGCAACATTCTAATCCATTCCACTTCTCATGTATTGAGGCATGTTGGATATTTTTGAAAACCAAGTGATTTAACTTGAATTTGAGTTTTTTCAAAGGTTAAATTTGGATAAGTTACCAAAGATGGTTGAATTATTCCAAGATTTTGTAAGTGTAAGACCACTTTGAATTATAGTAGAATGATTAAATGTAAGATGAATTCAAGGTTAATATCTAAGTGTGGGTATCTAGGTCATAAATGTTTTGACAAAATTTTAGATGAAGTTTAGACTTGGATTGAAATAAGATTATATTATTTAACTTAATTTAAAAAATTAGAATGCTAGAATGTAAGGATAAAAGGTTTTAACTTGCAAAGTAGAACTTGGAATTGAATTTGAATTGGCGTGTGATTTTTAAATGAAAATAGAATTTTGTGACTTGAACCCGTTTGACATGAGCTTGAGAGTTGGTATTGAGATTAAAATTTGACCTTGGTATTGAAATGGTTTTGAAATGGGAAATTTGAAATTTGATTGGATTTGATCCAAATATAAATGGGTAACATAATGGTATTATTTTAGACAAGGGGGTATGTGTTTAGATAAATTTTGACATGAGATATAGAAAGGAATAATTTTTGAATCAAAAATTGGGAAGAGTGATGCCTCTTTTTAAAGGTGTATGTAGACTATGTTTGAATATATGACAATTTTTTGACATAATAACCAAAAAATTAAACATTCAATCTCACCACCCTAATTCAGTGACTGAAATGGGATTACTCCACATTTACCAATTACTTTGATATAATCACCTTGAGAGAGGATTTTAAATTTTAAGATCCTTTAAGTAATTAATGGAGTTATTGGTGGTGTTTTAATCCCACCATACATCTTTAGGTGATGTTGTCTTTGAAACCATGTGTCTATGAATGTTTTTGGTTGAAAGGTCATATTCTAAAGTTTTCATGGGATTACTAGATGGTCCTAATATACATTTTCATATCTAGAAAAAATATATAAATTAGACATTGAGACTTAACATGTTATTTGTAGGAGGGTCTTGTCACTTCATACTAGTTCATTGATAGGATTTCAGTGAAGTGTTACCAAAAAATCAAGATCTAAGGGGCATTTTAGCTAAATAATAACTGATGTATCCTTGATTTATATACCCTACTAGATAAATGGGGTTGGTATTAATGTTGGGTAATGACATCCCAGTCACTACACCCTAAGGACTTGTTATAATATGATGAACTCCACCCCATACATCCAAAATAAAAAAATTAAATAAGTGTTTGTTTCCGATTCTCAAGACCTCCCAAATGGGAAAGAGAAGAGCATACACCAAATATCCTTTTAGATAAACAAGAATATAAAGTAACCTATGTTATTTTTCTCATCCAAGATCCATAAAATTAGTAAGGGAAGAACATAGACACAATAGTTTACAATAAAGGAAGGTCAATAATATTATGGATCTAAATGTGGGATATCATACCCACCCATGTAAGAAGAATTAGAATCATTCATAGTAGGTAATGGCCAATGACCAACTAGATGTGAATTTTCCAAGGCCATTTTCTCAAATGTTTCAAGATCAACAAAATTTATTTCTACTTCAAATGACAAGCATGTACTTATGTAATATTAGGTTTCCTATTAAAGAGAGCAAACTTCCCCATCCAAGGGCACCTAAAATAATTTTTCACCAATGCACTTGTCCTTTTCTTTACTATTTTCATGATTTAAAAGTGCCTCAGATAAGTTCTCACTTAAGAACCTCACTATTTTATATTTATTTTTATTGTGACAAAGGAATTTCTCCTACTCCCCAAAGTAGGCCTTAGTGTCCAAAGTATAGATAAATCTTTGCTTGTGGTCACCCACCATTAACCATCTCTTAAACCTATAAATTTTGGAATAACTTATTTATTTGGAAACTCATAGAGTGAAATATATTGGCCTTGTTGGTCCCCATAAATGAGATTGAGATATTGGACCTTAAGGGGAAACTTTGGAACAATGAAAATGGTGAGAATGGAATGGGAATTGAATATATTTTTGTTATCAAGCTCATCATAAATTCTATAAAAGGACTATGTGTTGTTATCAGGAATATCATCACTAAACATAGAGGTTGAATCACTTTTAGGATTTGTGGGGAGAATATTAGTTAATTTGTATCCAATACATTGATTCTTTATGTTCTTAGTGAGAATAATATGATCTATTCTACCTTGTTCCTTTGATCCCAATCCTCTGCCTTGATGAGCTTGATTAGCCATAATTATATTTTGGATGGGGTACTTTTTTCTTTGAAAACAAAGAGAAAAAACCTCACCATATAGCATGACTCATCTTTTTATTTAGATACTATTGATTAAATAACTTGCCTAGGATAAATTGTATATACCCTTTTGGGTGATACTCTACCTTCTTCTTATGTCATTCTATCTTGAACCTACCATGGGATTTGGGTGATCTAGGGAGTTTGGTAATATGAAAAGCATTTTTGATAATGTATGTGCCAATACCCTCATCATAAATATTAAAAGGAGAGGAAATTAGTTGGGGAAGAGGTGATTTGAAAGAGGAAGTGAGGGTACTTATATCTAGTTAATTAGATTTGGGTGGATCAGACAATACTTACTTGTCCTTTTTGAGATTGTGCTCAATAAGGACAATAATTGTATTAGTGACCCTCTTCTTTCAAATGTTTACAATATTGATAAGGTTACATATCCCTAGGGATAGTAACCTCCATTATAGAATGGGTAATTTTTATGCATTGATGTAACATGGAGGGAACTACATCTATCTAATGAATCCATGGGCATCCAAGGAGAAGATTATATGGAAAATCAAGATTAATAACATGGCATAGGGTAATATGATTTACATTACCAACATGGATGGGTAAGTAAATTATACCTATTAAATATCTTTCCATATTATCATATCCTTTAATGGTGATGGTCTCATTCTTCAAATCTATTGTAGTATAGCCCAAATGTTTAAATAATTTCAATGGAACAATATTGAGTCCAAAACCATTATCGATGAGTACTCACTTGATTTTATGATGGGTAATGGTAACTTAAATGTACAAGGAATTTGTATGTGAAGAACCAAGGGTTGACTTATCACTCTGATCAAATGCAATTTGTGAGCTAGGAGATAAATGTCCTACCAATGCTTGGAATTAATCAAGTGCAATATTTTTAAGAACTTTAGATTGGACTAAAAGATCAAACAAAATATCCTTGTGGAATTGAGATTAACACAAAAGATCCAATATTTAAATCTATTTCAACATCTTTTTCAACTGATCCATTAGATCATACTACTTCATGACATGCGGAGAATATTTAGATTTGGTTTTTTCTTAATATGATTGTAATTAGAAGGTAGATTGGGTTTAGTAGGAGGATATTCAAGCCCTTGAAGAATAATTTTAGGGTCTTGATTTATAAGAACACAATATCAAGTAGGAATATGATTATAGGAATTATAGGAACACTAAACAGGTCCTAGAATGGTAACTCTTAGATGAGGATTATGTTAAGGAGGAGCTCCTAAAATAGACAAACCTGGTTTTATAATAGAGGGATTTGATTGTTCAGAATATTTAGAACATGAATGGGGATTTACTGTGATTGTGGTTACATTATGTACCATGATACATCCCATCACATTATAATTATAGGGAGTAGCATGATAATTAACATTGTTAGCCTAGGAATCTTGATTTTGATTATGATTATTATCATGTTGGTGTTGTTGTTACTCATTCTGATTAGTATTATGTTGAGGAAAGGGGTATCTATAGATCCCCATGTTCTAATTAGAATGAGATGATGCATTGTTTAATTTAATCTCCCATATTTCCAAAATTACTTAGATAAGATGTATAAGTTGCACATATTTATGAATACCATGACCTTTTACATGATGATATTCACAATACTCATTGACATGATGCCATTTAGGTTTGGTTTGAATTTTGTCAAATGGCTTGGTATTAGGCCAAGTAATCATATTTTCAATGAGTAGCTTCTAAAATACTACCTCAATAAGCTCTCCAAGTTTAGAAAATGTCCTTATATTAAATTTATTCCTTAAAGGAGGTGGCCTATAAAAATTAAGTGGTTTCAGTAGAGGAGCCTTCTGCACTAGTAATGACTACATTGTGTGAACATGCCTTGATTTTTTTAATCCATTAAAAAATAGATGCTTATTAAAATTGAAGGTTTTAGGATTCTCTATCCCACTTATTGGATTTGGGTTTTATGTTTGACTCTAATTTTGATGTTGAGATTGAGATTATGAATTTTTTTTATTAATCCTTTATCAATGAGGGCCTTTTCTATTTGGACACCTTAATGACTTCATCAAAGCTATCTAGACAATGTATTATAAGGTTAAAAGCTACTTCTAAATTAAAATTAGTCATAAATATGTTCATTAACTCTTTTTTAGGAATATAATGTGAAATCATGTTGGCTAATGATCACCATCATTTAAAATAAGCAATAAAACTCTCCTCACCTCATTGTTTGATATTACACAAGTCAACCATGGTTACCTCATGTTTGATATTATATGAAATGTGCCTAATAAAATTTTATGATAAATCACAAAAATCTATGATAAAACCTGTTGGGAGATGAATAAACCACTCCAAATCTTGTCTATCCAAGCTCTGTAAAAAAAAGTAAAACATGAAATTGGTGTCATAGCCTACTTCTTAGTAGGCAACAAAAAAATATTTTAAGTGCTCCCTTGGGTCACCTTTTATTTTATGTTTGTCAAGTTTTGAGATCTAAAAATGAGATGGAAAAGGTGTCTAGAATATGTTTCATAAAATATATATGATCATATCTGATCCAACTTATATTTTTAGCCCTGAGTCCCTACTTGTAATCCATAAATTGTATACTTAATAGCCTACCATTCCTAGGATAAAGAACTGAGTTAGATGGGACACTTTGTGTCTTAGTATAGACCTTTTGAGAATGAATGTGATTTATTAGCTATCTATGGGAGATTTGTTTAGATTATATTTTGAGAGTGGGATTAATAATAATTTGATGAAAATTAGGAAATGTATGTTATGGATTCTCAATAACCTATTTTGAGGAATCTATGGGGATATTTGTTTGGGAATGATGGATGTTTCCAGAGTAGAGAATAGATCAAACAATGAATATTTAACATGGAACTTAAGAGGCGAATTGAAATATATAAGTGAAGGATTAAAAATTAGAGCAGTAATTAATAAATCAAAAAGATCAGTCAACACTTGACTAGCTTATTGTAATTGGGATACAATGGTAGGTGCAACTCGAGGTAAGGAAACAAGTAGTTTCTTCCCAATTCTAAATGTTTTTGGGACTGGCGGTGTTTCAATAATTATTGGACCATGAATAGGGAAGGTTAAATCCTTAGTCCACTCTATGATTCATATGATATTATGTGGTTGATATCTCTCAATATTATATAAGCTCTCTATAGGATAATGAAGGAGAACCTTAGCACGCATCTCTAATAAGTGAAAGATAGCTTCATATCTATTCTCAAATAACTATTTCACAAATTAAACCCGAGTTGAGTCATAACTATTTGGCACATCTTCATACTTAGGTTGATGGATCTCCATATTATGAGAGTTCATATAATTGTATTGATCTTGTGGATAATCTAGTTGGTAAGTGAATGGATTTATACAGTTTTGTTTATTTTTTGTCTAAACATCCCCATAAGAATAATTTTAAATGATTCCACTTCTCATGTATTTAGGTATGTTGGATATTATTGAAAATCAAGTGATTTAACTTGAATTCAAGTTTTTTCAAAGGTTAAATTTGGATAATTTACCAAAGATGGTTCAATTATCCCAAGGTTTTGTAAGTGTAAGACCACTTTGAATTATAGTAGAATGATTAAATGTAATATGAAGTCAAGGTTAATATCCAAGTGTAGGTATCTAGGTCATAAATGTTTTGAGAAAAATTTAGATGAAGTTTAGACTTGGATTGAAACAAGATTATATTGTTTGACTTAATTTGAAAAATTAGAATGTAAGGATAAAAGGTTTTAAATTGAAAACTAGAACTTGAAACATAATTGGATGTGAATGTGAATTGGTGTGTTATTTGTAAATGAAAATAGAATGTTGTGACTTGAACCCATTTGACATGAGCTTGAGAATTGGTATTAAAATTAGAATTTGACCTTGGTATTGAAATGGTTTTGAAATGGGAAGAAATTTGATTGGAGTTTATCCAAATAAAAATGGGCAACATAATGGTATTATTTTAGATAAAGGGGTATGTGTTTAGACAAATTTTGACATGAGATCTAGAAAGGAATAATTTTTGAATCAAAAATTGGGCAAAGTGATGCCTCTTTGTAAAGGTGTATGTAGACTATGTTTGAATATATGACAAGTTTTTGACATAATAACCAAGAAATTAAACATTCAATCTCATGACCCTAATTTAGTGACTGACATGGGATTACTCCACATTTACCAAATACTTTGATATAATCACCTTGAGAGAGGATTTTAAATTTTAAGATTCTTTAAGTAATTAATGGAGTTATTGGTGGTGTTTTAATCCCACCCTTATCTCAAAAGGTTCATAGTAAAAACATATTTGGGTGATGTTGTATTTACAACCATGTGCCTATGAATTTTTTTGGTTGAAAGGTCCTATTCTAAAGTTTTCATGGGATTACTAGATAGTCCCAATATACCTTACAATATGTGGGGAAAAAATATAAATTAAATGGTGAAACCTAACATGTTATTTTTAGGAGGGTATTGTCCCTTCATACTAATTCATTTATAGGATTTCAATCAAGTGTTACCAAAAAAATCAAGCTCTAAGGGGAATTTTATCTAAATAATAACTGATGTAGCCTTGATTTATATACCCTACCAGATAAACAAGGTTGATATTAATGTTGGGTAATGACATCCTAGTCACCACACCCTAAGGACTTGTTATAAGCTGATGAACTCCACCCCACACATCCAAAATAATAAAAGGAAATAAGTGTTTGTTTCTAATTCTCAAGACCTCATAAATGGGAAAGATAAGAGCATACACCAAATGTTCTTTTAAATAAACAAGAAGATAAAGTAACCTATGTTATTTTTGTCACCCAAGATCCATAAAATTGGTAAGGGAAGAACATAGACATAATATTTTACACAAACCAACAAGCAAAAAATAATACATAAGTAAATTTTAAGAAAGTAAGTGATTTTATAACACTAAATGAAGGGTTGGTTCTTTGCTTAAACACCAAATGGAAATATGAATAAAAACATGCTTTGTTTGGAACTATGTCTATTTACTTATCTATCTAAACTTACAATAAACAAGTTAGGAGTTTCCAATATGGTCTTTCGAAAATGAAACATACAGCAAACTAGTTTTTCAATATGTTCTCTTTGATTGGTAGCCTACAAGAAAACAAATTAGCATTTGTGTACATTATATTTTGGGAAAAATCTATGAAAAATTAAGTAAAAATAACCACATAATTTTAAAATTGATGATAAAACACATGGTTTTAAAAAAAATCACCAAAAATAGAGTTTGGATGACCCCAAATGAGCCTTTAAATTTTGGGTTGTGGGACTATAGTCTAGGCTACAGATTATTAGGAGAAGTTGTGGACTTAAGTGAATAAAGGCTAGGATTTTATAGTCTAAGACACATAATAAATAGTATATGAGAATATATGTAAAATATTACAAATTTTCATGAATTTATGCTTGAACTAACTCCAATATTCTAAAAAATAAGCTAGAATGACTTACAAAAATGATTGTGGGGTGTGTGGTCCCACATGGCGTGCCATATTCCTTTGTTAATTCTTAACCTTTTCAAATATAAGTAGAGTTTGGCATGGATTTAAGTATAAAATTATATTTTTAAATGTCATCTTTGAAGAGTTTATAATCTCCTTTTGAGAAATTGAGGAATAGTTGATAAGAAGTAGATTTCATGCACAAGCTAGCTCTAAGAACTGGTACGGATTTGCTATAAATATTGAGCATGAAATATTAGTAAGGGTGTCCCTTTATTTATAGGTGGGGTGACTAAATTTTATCCCTCCATATTTCATTCAATATGTAATTTATATAATGCACCCTCAAAATATCTCTAAATGAAGCAATATGAGGCCTCCATCTTACATGCAAAACGGAGGGTGGAGAATGACCTTAAAAATACTCAAGGAGAGGTAATTTGAGCCCTCCATATTAAATTTAATATATATACTGGATAATTACCTTTAAAATATCTCAATAATAATTAATGTGAGCCCTCCATCTTGCATGTAAGATGGATGGTTTATAATTATCCTCAAAATATCTTAAAAGATTAAACATGAGCCCTCCATCTCTAATATGATATAATTGATTAGTTATCATCATGTTAGTAAACTTGGATTTTCATTCACTCATATATATGTACCACATATTAATTTACCTCATGGGTGATTCCATCTCCTACTGAGTGCAACACATCATATGTGGGACCATTTTTTTTCTCTCCTACACTCTCACTATTTTGTGAGTTAAGATTTTATGCTTTCATCATTTTTCAAGTTAAAAATTATCCATAAAATTTAATCCATTCTCAAATCATGTTCATATCAATAATTCATTCCCTTAATTATTCATACTTATCATATTATTCACCTAATTTTCTATCGAACTACAATGTTTTGAGGTCTAATTTGACTATGTAGCCAGTGCTCAATTTTTTGAGGTCATCTTGACCATACTTTATCCCATTATCTCACTATTTTACAAGCATATGCCTATCCCATACACTCATTATTTTTGTGAGATCATTGATTATATGCTCTCATCATTTTTTGAGCTTGTCATATTTTTCCTCTATAATACATCTTCTTTATTTATCATCAATTTCTTCTTTCCTAATCCTTAGGAGAAATATAATTGGCCTAAACTCCATTATATTATGTAGTTAACATCCACATGCATGGGGAATTTGGATTCAATTCCCCCCTCCTTATTATTTTATTCCCCCCATAGGTCACAATTTTTTTATCACACCAATGGTTTCAAGAGTAATGTCTTATTACCACACACACTCAATTACTAATTGAATGCTTATTTGCTTTTAACTCCATGTTTGTTGATGTTTGTTTATTTTCTTACTCATGTGTTATTTTTTTAAATAGTTTCCTTAGTTTAGTACATTATGATTTCCACTTAATTTTTTATTTATCATATCAATATTCTAAGTTATGAACATTTGTATTTGAATTCATATTAATTTAAGTGCATTATGTTTTACATTTAAGACTTGATTTTTCATGTATTATTTTAACTTGTATACATTTACATTTAAATTAAATTTTATTCACTTGGAAAAAAATGTTATTATGATTCATTTCTATGTTATGATGCCAACTATCATTTGAAATATTAAAAATCAAAGTAGCAAAGGTCTAGTCACATAATAATGTCAAATCAAATATTTCTATATCTGATCACATCATCACTATGACTACATATATGCTAATTGTAGAGATAGATTACAAAGATAGTTAGATTAAGCATTAATCGATAAAATCAATAAAAAATCATAAAAAACATAACAAGATAATCCACTCCTTCAAACAAGGTTTGGCGAATGACAATAAAGAGCAAATGAAAGAAAGTACATACCTTACCTTATCAAGAGAAAAATGTGATTTTTCCCTTGATTTGGTGCTTAAGTATTTATAAATGATGCAAGGCAAATATCCTCCATCATCTCTTGATCACCAATGAAACTAGGCTCATGATATGAAATCCAATGTCATGCATGTCTTGAAGCTATTCTATTGTAAATTAAGCATAATAAACTACACAAAGAAATGGCTTGTCGAGAGAATTATGCATAATAATTTTACACTAATGAAGCTTTAAAATGGTGGTTTTGGCCCTTTTAATGATATATTTTTGGAATTGGTCAGAATAAACCATGAATATCCATCTTGAGATAAATATGTGTAGACATGAATTAATCTAATTTTGTATAATTAATCCATACATATCCTCATAAATATTTGGAATGAAGGGGCATTAAAGAGGCATGGAAGGCATAAAGCCTGATATTTTTTACATTTATGGCTTATGGATCCCATCCCACAAATGATGTCATTTGATGATGTAGATATTAGGATTCAATTTCCAATTAAGAAATATACCATAACTTCCATAGAATTATTTTTTATATATAAATACAGGATTATTTAAGGCCACTAGCCAAAATAAAAAGTATCACAATAAATAGCCATAGAGGTATTGAAACTAAAAGAGATTACAAAAAGGAGCCAGGCTAAACCACCATAACCAAGCAAGAACAAAAACACCATATGACCAAAATCCATAGGTAGATTAAACCATGGAACTTTCAACCACCTAAAAATTGACCACATAAACAAAGCCATCAATGAGAGGGAAAGTAGTCTAAGAGATTACCTATCTTTCCTTTTTTAAATTTTTTTATTTTTTACTTCCTACCACATTTCTTGTTTGGAGTTCACCGCAGCTAATTGTTTGTCATTAGTCTGGATTTCTAAATTTATGTTTTCAAGCAATTCTTTGTCAAAATCTAATTTTTTAGATTCATGTCCTCTCTTCACTCCCCTTAAAATCTTGTTTAAGGGAAAATTTTGGGATTTTTATTTTCCCTCTCCATTGATTGAACCTCTTTAGTAGAAACTACTTATTCTTCTTTCTTTCCACCTTCCTAATCTATATTTTCCTAAAAATATAAATCCGCATAACAACATTTAGCAGCAAGTGCCAGATTTGGGGTGCTCTATTTATTCAATGTTGTCTTCTCCCCTTTTTAATACCTGATTTAAAATGCCCCTAGGAATAAGAAGCATAAAAATGACCAAGTAATTTTCAATTTTAGCATCTACATGTGTTCTCATAATCTAAAGTTTAAGTATGAAGAAAATTTCCATACATTAAAATGATTTTCTTTGGGATCCCTTTACTCAAAATAATCTCTACATAAATTATAGAAAAGGTTCATAGCATGTATTTTTTCTCTCACTGTCAACTTTTAAGAAATATCCCAAAGCATTACCTATTTACTTGTAAACAAGCCAGAAGTGCAAGGGTAGATTAGGTAGTCGAACCCACACTAGCATGTTTGTTACTAAAAGAGTGTTTGGATCAAACTCTAGAAACCAAAGGGTGATAAAAAAAATCCCACATTACCCCAAAACTAAGGGCCTTCTAAGATATATTTATGATAATCCTATTATTCAATAAAATACACAACAAAAATGTTGGGAGAAGGATAAACCGGAAGCACACAATTTGATTACCAAAACCAAGCAACTTAATATGCGGAAATTAACCAGATTCACCAAGTAACTAGAATTCAGAATAACACATGATATGAGAGACAATACACAAATTGTATTAACACTTTATACAGAAAAGAATACAATAAAGAAGATGCCACTTCTTCTCCACCACCTTACAGAGGTTTCCCACACCTCAAGTGAACAGTAATTCTTCTCCCCAAAGCTCTCCCTCTCACAGGTCCCAACACCCAACTCAAATACAGAGTTGGTGTTCACCTCCCGTGCTCCACGCACACCACAAGTGCTCCACGCACTCCACAAGCACTCCACGTGCTCCACAAGTACTCAAGGTACTTCAAGTAGATCTCCCATGAATCTGCAACAACCTGCAATTCAACAGACCATACTTATGGAAGGAACTCCCTTGCCTTCCTCTTGCTCTATCCGAGTACACACCTATACTCCAAGTAGATCCTGCCTGATACTGCTCCCTGTTGTGTTGCTGTCTATATGACCTTGCACACCTGCAAATCAAACAGCGGTTCTGCTCACCTGTGAACCTCGACCTTGCACACACATACACCTGCAGATCAACGATCTTACTTACCATGTAGATCTCTTATATAGGCCATGCAACTGTGACCAAGATCCTACACTCTTGAAGAACCCAGCTGGCTCTCCAATCCAGCACCAACACACCTGGTACTGAGGCACTAGGAGGAACGCACCATTGCTCTACCTCACACACAGAAGGAGCTTATAATTATGCTCTCTTACTCCCTAGCACGCTTTTCCAATACAACCATGAGTCTATTATATAGATCTCATCCAAATAATGATTAGACATCTAATTACAATAATTAGATCCGCAGCTATGAGTCTAAAATTAGCGCTCATCATGCAAACACTTGGTTCGTTAGCTAACTGCCCGTAACAAGCGCAGTCCGAACCACACAGGCGATCGACGCCGGTCCCTGTCCGCCTGGGGTCGCCGACGCCGGCCGATATATGACCGACGTCGGTTGCCTTCCTGTCTTACCCTGCCGACGCCGGTGGCCAGACCAACGCCAAACACTTCTGACACTTTGGCAACTCATTCTGCAACCTCCTCCATGTCTGCATCAGTGAAGCTTTTAGCTCCACAATCCTAACAAAAAAAACCTTTAGAACATAAATATTTCACATTTCTTTGACCAAGTTTCATAGATCTACTAATATAAGGTAGTCAATGATGGCCACAACCCATTGAATCTACAAATAACTAAATCTTGACTAAAAGAGTATAAATAATAATCCACTTCTTAATTTACAATCTCCATAGAGGGGATATCCTTCACTTGTTCAATAATAGAAGCTTGAGGTGGAGAATGGCACTTTACAAAATTTGTTTTGGAAGTAGCATTTCTAACCACTTCTTTAAAAGATTAAGGTTTAGGAGGAGAAACTTGATTCAATCCTTCCACACCTCCCCATAGTCTTGAAGTCATGAAGATGAGAATCTTTGCTAAGATGATATAAGGATAATAGAAGATGATCTTATAATTTTTTTCCCTATTGCACAAAACATTGAGTGATCCATTGGATTTTTATTCATCGATCCTCGTCATCACCTCTCATCGGTTTATAAAAATCTAACTACAAAGATCGTAGATGGTGGATCCAATTTTATAATGGAGGGGGACTCTATCATTGTATATGGTAATAGTGTTTTTAATTTCATGATTACACTATAATGAAACATATATTTTTTTGGTAATTTTAGATTGTGACACATGGCAGGATGAGGAGTGTTTGAGAAAGGTCCACATGGTGGGTCCTTAGGCCACACGTAGCCTACCACCATATCCTTCTTATTTTCTAAGTCATTTTTTACATGCTAAGTTTAAGTTATGTCAACCTAAGACCCAACTCAAGTTCTAATTCAAGTTGTATTGAAATTAAGTTACATTAAAACTAAATTGGGATCGAGTTGCATGGAGATCAAGTGGGATCAAGCTGCATTAGTTAGCTCATAGCCTGAGTAAAATAAATTACCAACTTCCCAAGCCAATTTTAGATCATCTAAACTTAGCATGGAATCCAATTCATTACAATAACAAGAAATTTAAGATGCAGCCATAGTCACACATTACAAAGGCTAACAAAGCCTCTTTAAAAAAATTTATAACCTGTTGACCAAGGAATGTGGGATTTTTATTCACATAAAGGAAATCCATTGTTGAAAAATATAGAGGGAATCTAGAAGTATGATACCGAAGTACAAGTGGATGTTTTTCTTCCATCTTAGGCATGGTCATGTAGACTATAAACCATACAAGCTCAGCCATGAAAAAGTCTCAAAGGGAAGTTCACCTATTTTCGAATGTTATTGGCTCATAGAAACTCCCATAGGGATGATTTCATGTCTAAATTATGGTAGAGTCATTCTCACAATCCCAAATTTGATAAGATAGAGTTGTAGATAGAAAGGAGAGTGAGCTTGTGAGAACTAGGACCATGCTAATGTAGCAAGGCATTAAACCTGGGTAGAATGGAGTCGACTAAAGCTATTGAATTAGCTTTACAAAGACAAATAATGCACATAGGTCAAAATATAGGGAGGAGGTAGATAGATCCCAAATGGAGGAGATCACCATGGGGATAAGTCATGAGGCTATGGTGAATAGTTATGAGAAAATAATCTTGAATGGGTGTAGAAGTTGTCCTTCATTGTTTTGATATGGCTTAATTATCAATGAAGGAGTTTTACATAGAAGGGAGAGTTCACCTGTGGAAGTCCACATATAACATGAGCTAGGTTAGAAAAGAATGAGCCTGATCCTATCAATAGAGGCTTCTCTTAAGAAGCTTGATATAGACTATGTGATGTCCATTGAAGAGAGCCTTCACTTATTTTGAAATGTTACAGGTCAGGATGAATGAAAACACATTATCAGTAATTGAATTATGTGATATCCATTTTGTAAAGCATATATATGTATATTTAAAAGAAGTAACCCAAGACGGGAGGAGGCTAGAAAGGGGTGACTAAATTTTATCCCTCCATATTTCACTCAATATGTAATTTGTATAATGCACCCTCAAAATATCTCTAAATGAAGCAATATGAGTGCTCCATCTTGAATGCAAAATGGAGGGTGGAGAATGACCTTCAAAATACTCAAGAAGAGGTAATGTGAGCCCTCCATATTACATGTAATATAGATATTGGATAATTACCTTTAAAATATCTCATTAATAATTAATGTGAGCCCTCCATCTTGCATGTAGGGAAAATCCAAGAACAAACACACCTGTTCTGATTCCTCCTATTAGGATCTTGCTCCTCAAAAAGAGCACAGTATGATTACCAAATATAAGCAATTAAATATGTGGAAATAACTGGAAACACAAGTAACTAGAATTCACCAATAGCACAGAATATGAGAGACAATACACTATATTGTATTAACACTTTACAAAAAGGAATACTACAAAGAGCCGCCACACTCTTCCACCTTACAGAGGTTTCCCACGCCTCAAGTGTACAGTAATTCTTCTACACAACACTCTCCTACACAAAAAATGGTCCCAACAACCAACTCACATACAGAATTGGTGTTCACCTCACCAACCAGTCAGTAATAACCCTACCGGTACACCAAGCACTCTATAGCACTTCAAGTTGATCTCCCATGAACCTACAACCTACAATTCAATAGACCAAACTTACATGTAGATCCCCTATGAGCTTGCAACAACCTACAACTCAATGATCTTACAACTAGAAGGAACTCTTCCTTTCTATCTCATACTTCTAAAATACATGCCAATGGGTCTATAAATAGATCCCTAACTTAAAA
This sequence comes from Torreya grandis, assembly GCA_037957365.1. Lineage (NCBI taxonomy): Eukaryota > Viridiplantae > Streptophyta > Pinopsida > Cupressales > Taxaceae > Torreya > Torreya grandis. Next base: position 2,232,697 of record JARHVA010002829.1, read on the forward strand.
AATAACTTAGACTCTTAATTTAGACAATTATCCTTGCAGCTCAAGACTCTAACTGGTCTTTACATGCAAACACTTCGTTCACTTAACTAACTATTCGTGCAACGAACAGTTCTAGAACACACAGGCGACCGACGCCGGTCCCTGCTTGCCTGGTTCTACCGACGTCAGCTGACTTTTTGCCATCACTGGTGGCCTTCTGCACTGGTCACAATCGATGTCGGTCCTGATGCTAATGCCGGTGCTCTTGGATCTCAGCAACCTTCTGTTCCTACTATTTGTAAAGAGTTGAAGATTTTAGCTCCACAACCTAACAATCTCCCACTTGGAGATAAATAGCTGCAACCTGTACCTGTACCTGTACTCCGTCTAGTTTGTTCCCTTGGCTTTGTATCCCTCCTCAAGATCACTCTTGAAGACCAACCACCAAAAATCTTGTAGTGCAAAACCTGTCATCCAAATTACCTGCCACATCCGCATCTACAACCATGTAGATAAGAACTTGACCCTGCATAGCATGTGCACCTACTGCTGGTCCCACTGAACTGCCCTTCAGTATTACTTTCCCAGATTGACTCCAAACTTGTGACAACTCCCACTGCTTGGGAAAACTCAGGTTTAGTACATACCATGCACTTAACCTCATTATGTGAATCAAGACACCTGTTCTGTGAACTATCCAACCATCGGCGTGCTAATCGGCCTCACACAATCATCCTAAAACAAAGTCAACAAGACCTCCATGTCTCAAAAACACACTCATGCCAAAGAATCTTGTTGCTCCCAGATTCTCCATGGCACACACCTAAACTAGCTTTACCTTTAGTTCAGCAATACCTGTATATGTAACCCTGCAACAAGCACATCATACAGAAATAGGATAATGTAGCTAATATTATCCAACCTGGTAAAGAGAAACACAATGATCAAACCTCCATTGCCCTGTAGCTAATACAAGACCATATACTCTGATCTTCCATCTCACGTATCCATTTCTGCTCTTCTTCATCCTAAACATCCATTCGTCTCTCAGTGCTTACTTCCAGCTGGTAACTCTACCCAAAACACCTGTTTGGTTCTCCTCCAAGGAATCACATCCTCATCCATGCCAAGCTCCCACTGTTTCCTGGATCTACCTATTCTACTTCTTTAACAACTTCTTGGTTCTATACCATAAGTGAGCAAAAAGTAGTGTAAAGAAGGGAAATGATGAATTTAAGAACTTACTTACACCTTCAGTCTTCCATATGGGCGCTTGAGACTCCATGACAACTGGCTATCCATCCAAAATTCATCTCAGTGACCGATGCCGGTCACATCTCAGTCTACAATTGACCGATGTCGGTTACCTGCGACTGCCACCTTGCTGACATCAATTTCCCCTAGCCGACGTCAGTCATTATCTACCTTGAGTCACCAACGTCGGGCTGCACATAGCCAACGTCGGTCCTTGTTTGGACATCGACGTCGATTTTCATGCCGACGTCGGTCTCTGTGTTTTTCTAGTGAGACCTGACTTTTTCCCGCGAGCTCCTTTTGGATCAAACCCTTGTCCAAATCACCCTTGCTCTGCTCAGAATTCCTTTGCATCTTATGTTGAACTTTGTCCATCACCTTCTCCTTGAAAACCAAGGCTTTCCTATTCTTGTCACTAACATCAGATTCCTCAAGAAACTTCACCTTCTTCTTCTACATACAGAATTCATGATCCATACCTTCCAAATCCAAAAGCATACCCTTTGACTCAAGAACAAGCATCTCCTTCTTATCTATGTGACCAAGCCTATTAAGCCACATCTCTGAATCTACAGCTGAAGTAGATAACCCAAAAAGAGAATTATTAATACAAGTAGATAGATAAAATGTACCTACTTTCTTACCTCTAGCTACAACAAGTGTACCCTTGGTAACCTTCCAAGAGTCTACTGTGAGAGTTACTGTGCAACCCTCATCACCCAAACTTCTAATAGAAATCAAATTCCGATCCAGAATTGGGATGTGCATGACCTCCTTTAACACCCATGTGTCACCTGTCTGCAATTTCAGCTTCACTTTTCCTTTGCCAACCATCTGACAAGGCTTACCATCCCCTACACAAATTTCTCCAAAGTCTCCCTGGACATACTCATGAAAAAATTCCCTATGTGGGGATGCATGAAAAGAGGCACCAAAATCTAAAACCCAAGATTCTACTTTATCCAAAGAACATACCAGAGCATCTTGTGTAAGGTAATCCGCAACATCTGCTTCTTCTCCATGTCCTTCATGCTGATCTTCACCCGATCTGCAATCTCTCTTTAAGTGCCCTGGCTTTCCACATTTCCAGCAGGTTATTCTGCCATACCTGGACTTGGATCTTCTGCCTATCTTTGACCTTGATCTCCCACACTCTATCTTCTCTCTTGGCCTTCCTCTGCCTTCAACACTCAAAGCATCTCCTGATGATTCACCTGTGCTTTTCCTGTGTATCTCTTCATTCAAGATCACACTCACAACATCATCTACTTTTAAGACTTTTGAAGGAGACACAGTATTAGAAACTGCCATTACCAAACCTTCCCAACTTTCAGGTAATGAACACAAGATTAAGAGAGCTCTAATTTCATCATCAAATACAATATTGACTGAACTTAACTGGTTTACCAAACCATGGAAATCACTAAGATGGCTATGAACAGATCCACCTTCCAACATTTGTAAATTAAATAAATGCTTCATAAGAAATACCTTATTAGAAGCTGAGGGTTTTTCATACAAATTTGCCAAAGATTCCATCAACTCCACCGTTGTCTTACACTGTGATAAGCTGGAAATCGCAGATGATGCAAGACTCAATCTAATAGATCCCAGAGTCTTTCGATCAAGAACCTCCCATTCTTCATCCTTCATATTCTGGGGTTTGCAACCAACCCCACCCAACGGTAAGTATAAATCTTTTTGATACAGATAGTCCTCAATCTGCATCCTCCATAATTGGTAGTTCTTGCCATTAAACTTTTCCATTCGTAGCTTACTATCTTCTGCCATTGCTCAACTCCCACTCAAATAGAAACCCTGTGAGTAACCTGTAATCAAAACACACTACCCAGATCTAAACCAATCTGTTAGTATCCCAACCAAAAGCTCTGATACCAATTATAGGGAAAATCCAAGAACAAACACACCTGTTCTGATTCCTCCTGTTAGGATCTTGCTCCTCAAAAAGAGCACAGTATGATTACCAAATATAAGCAATTAAATATGCGGAAATAACTAGAAACACAAGTAACTAGAATTCACCAATAGCACAGAATATGAGAGACAATACACTATATTGTATTAACATTTTACAGAAAAGAATACTACAAAGAGCCGCCACACTCTTCCACCTTACAAAGGTTTCCCATGCCTCAAGTGTACAGTAATTCTTCTACACAACACTCTCCTACACAAAAAACAGTCCCAACAACCAACTCACATATAGAATTGGTGTTCACCTCACCAACCAGTCAGTAATAACCCTGCCTGTACACCAAGCACTCTATAGCACTTCAAGTTGATCTCCCATGAACCTGCAACCTGCAATTCAATAGACCAAACTTACATGTAGATCCCCTATGAGCTTGCAACAACCTACAACTCAATGATCTTACAACTAGAAGGAACTCTTCCTTTCTATCTCATACTTCTACAATACATGCCAATGGGTCTATAAATAAATCCCTAACTTAAACAATAACTTAGACTCTTAATTTAGACAATTATCCTCGCAGCTCAAGACTCTAACTGGTCTTTACATGCAAACACTTCGTTCACTTAACTAACTATCCATGCAATGAACAGTTCTGAAACATACAATCAACTGACGCCGGTCCCTGCTTGCCTGGTTCTGCCGACGTCGATTGACTTTTTGCCATCGTCGGTGGCTTTTTGCACTGGTCACGACCGACGTCGGTCCTGATGCTAACGCCGGTGCTCCTGGATCTTAGCAACCTTTTGTTCCTACTATTTGCAAAGAGTTGAAGCTTTTAGCTCCACAACCTAACATTGCATGTAAGATGGAGGGTTTATAATGATCCTCAAAATATATTAAAAGATTAAATATGATCCCTCCATCTCTAATATGACATAACTTATTAGTTATCATCATGTTAGTAAACTTGGATTTTCATTCACTCATAGATATGTACCACATATTAATTTACCTCATGGGTGATTCCATCTCCTTGTGAGTGCAACACATCATATGTGGGACCATTTTTTTTCTCTCCTATACTCTCACTATTTTGTGAGTTAAGATTTTATGCTTTCATCATTTTTCAAGTTAAAAATTATCCATAAAATTCAATCCATTCTCAAATCATGTTCATATCAATCATTTATTACATTCTTTGTTCATACTTATCATATTATTCACCTAATTTTCTATCAAACTATAATGTTTTGAGGTCTAATTTGACTATGTAGATAGTGCTCAATTTTTTGAAGTCAGCTGGACCATCCTTTCTCCCATTATCTCACCATTTTAAAAGCATATCCCTATCCTATACACTCATTATTTTTGTGATACCATTGCTTATGTGCTCTCATCATGTTTTGAGATTGTCCTATTTTTCCTCTATAATCCATCTTCTTTATTTGTCATCAATTTTCATCTTTCCCAATCCCTAGGAGAACTATATTTGGCCTAAATTCCATTATATTATGTAGTTAACATCCACTTGCATGGGTAATTTGGAGTCAATTCCCCCCTCCTGATTATTTTATTCCCCCCATAGGTCACAATTTTTTTATCACACTAATGGTTTCAAGAGTAATGTCTTATTACCATGCACACTCAGTTACTAATTAAATGTTTATTTGCTTTTGACTGCATGTTTATTGATGTTTGTTTTTATTTCTTACTCATGTGTTATTTTTTTATGTGGTTGCCTTAGTTTCGTACATTATGATTTCCACTTAATTTTTTATTATTCATATCAATATTCTAAGTTATGAACATTTGTATTTGAATTCATATTAATTTAAGTGCATTATGTTTTACATTTAAGACTTGATTTTTCATATATTATTTTAAATTGTATACATTTACATTTTAATTAAATTTTATTCACTTGGAAAAAAATTTATCATGATTCATTTATATATTATGACGCCAACTATCATTTGAAATATTAAAAATCAAAGTAGCAAAGGTCTAGTCACATAATAATGTCAAATCAAATATTTCTATATCTAATCATATCATCACTATGACTACATACATGCTAATTGTAGATATGGATTACAAAGATAGTTATATTAAGCATTAGTTGAGAAAATCAATAAAATTTCATAAAAAACATAAGTTAATCCACTCCTTCAAACAAGGTTTGGCGAATGACAATAAAGAGCAAATGAAAGAAAGTACATACATTACCTTCTCAAGAGAAAAATTTGATTTTTACCTTGATTTAGTGCTTAAGTCTTTAGAAATGATGCAAGGTAAAGCTCCTCCATCATCTCTTGCTCACCAATGAAACTAGGCTCATGATATGAAATCCAATGTCATGCTTGTCTTAAAGCTATCCTATTGTAAATTAAGCATAATCAACTACATAAATAAATGGCTTGTGGAGAGAATTATACATAATAATTTTACACAAATGAAGCTTTTAAATGGTGGATTTGGCCCTTTTATTTATAGATTTTTGGAATTGGTTAGAATAAACCATGACTATCCATCTTGAGATCAATATGTGTGGCCATGAATTAATCTAATTTTTATAATTAATCTATACATATCCTCAAAAATATTTGGAATGAAGGTGCATTAAAGAGGCATGGGAGTCCTTAAGCTTGATATTTTTTACATTTATTGCTTATGGATCCCACCCCACAAATGATGTCATTTGATGATGCAGATATTAGGATCCAATTTCTAATTAAGAAATATACCATAACTTCCATAGAATTATTTTTTATATATAAATATGGGATTATTTAAGGCCACCAGACAAAATAAAAAGTATCACAAGAAATAGCCATAGAGGTATTGAAACTAAAAGAGATTACAAAAAGGACCTAGGCTAAACCAACATAACCAAGCAAGAACTAAAACACCATATAACCAAAAGCCATAGGCAGATTAAACCATGGAACTTTCAACCACCTAAAAATTGACCACATAAACAAAGCCATTAGTGAGAGGGAAAGTATTCTAAGAGATTACCTATCTTGCCTTTTTAAATTTTTTTTATTTTTTACTTCCTACCACATTTCTTGTTTGGAGTTCACCGCAGCTAATTGCTTGTCATTAGTCTGGATTTCTAAATTTATGTTTTCAAGCAATTCTTTGTCAGAGTCTAATTTTTTAGATTCATGTCCTCTCTTCACTCCCCTTAAAATCTTGTTTAAGGGAAAATCTTGGGCTTTTTATTTTTCCCTCTCCATTGATTTAGCCTCTTTATTAGAAACTACTTGTTCCTCTTTCTTTCCACCTTCCAAATCTATATTTTCCTAAAAATCTAAATCCTCATAACAACCTTTAGCAGCAAATGCCAGATTTAGGGTACTCCATTTACTCAATGTTGTCTTCTCCCATTTTTAATCCCTACTTTAAAATGCCCTTGGGAATAAGAAGTATAAAAATGACCAAGTAATTTTCAATTTTAGCATCTACATGTTATGTTCTCATAATCTAAAGTTTGAGTATGAAGAAAATTTCCATACTTCAAAATGATTTTCTTTGGGATCCCTTTACTCAAAAAAATCTCTACATAAATTATAGAAAAGGTTCATAACATGAATTTTTTCTCTCACTATCAAATTTTAATAAATATCCCAAAGCATTACCTATTTACCTGTAAACATGCCAGAAGTGCAAGGGTAGATTAGGTAATCAAACCCGCACTTGCATATTTGTTACTGAAAGAGTGTTTAAATCAAACTCTAGAAACCAAAGGGTGATAAAAAAACCCACATTACCCCGTAACCAAGGGCATTCTAAGAGACATTTATGATAATCCTATTATTCACTAAAATACACAACAAAAAAAACCTTTAGAACATAAAGAAATTTCACATTTCTTTGACCAAGTCTCATAGATCTACTAATATAAGGTAGTTGATGATGGCCACAATCCATTGAATCTAAAAATAACTAAAAGATTATAAATAATCATCTACTTCCTCATTTACAATCTCCATAGAGGGGATATCCTTCACTTTTTTAATAATAGACGCTTGAGGTGGAAAATGGCACTTTACAGAATTTGTTTTGGAAGTAGCATTTCTAACCACTTATTTGAAAGATTAAGGTTTGGGAGGAAAAACTTGATTTAATCCTTCCACACCTCCCCATAGTCTTAAATTCATGAAGATGATAATATTTACTCAGATGATAGAAGGATAATAGAAGATGATCTTATAATTTTTATCCCTATTGCACCAAACATTGAGTGATCCAAAGGATTTTTACTCATTGATCTTCGTCATCACCTCTCATCATCCTATAAAAATTTGACTACAGAGATCGTAGATGGTGGAACCTAGTTTTATAATGGAGGGGGACTCTATCGTTGTATAGAGTAATAGTGTTTAAATTTCATGATTACACTATAATGAACCATATATTATTTTGGTGCTTTTAGATTTTGACACATGGTAGGATGAGGAGTGTTTGAGAAAGGTCCACGTGGTGGGTCCTTAGGCCACACATAACCTACCACTATATCATTCTTATTTTCTAAGTCATTTTTTACATGCTAAGTTCATGTTATGTCAACTCAAGACCCAACTCAAGTTCTAATTCAAGTTGCATTGAAATTGAGTTGCATTAAAACTGAGTTGGGATCGAGTTGCATGGAGATTGAGTGTGATCAAGTTGCATTAGCTAGCTCATAGCTTGAGTACAACAAATTACCAATTGCTCAAGCTAATTTTAGATCATCTAAACTTAGCATGGAATCCAAGTCATTACAATAAAAAAATATTTAAGATGTAGCCATAGTCACACATTACAAAGGCTAACAAAGTCTATTTAAAATACTTTATAACCTGTTGACCAAGGAATGTGGGATTTTTATTCCCATAAAGGAAATCCATGTTGATAAATATAGAGGGAATCTAGAAGCACGAGACCAAAGTATAAGGGGATGTTTTTCATCCATCTTAGACATGGTCATGTAGACCATGGACCATACAAGCTCAGCCATGAAAAAAGATCAAAGGGAAGTTTACCTATTTTGGAATGTTATTAGCTCAAGGAAAGTCCCATAGGGATGATTTCAAGTCTAAATTATGGTGGAGTCATTCTCACAATCCCAAATTTGATAAGATAGAGTTGTAGATGGAAAGGAGAGTGAGCTTGTGAGAAATAACACCATGCTAATGTAGCAAGGCATTAACCCTGGGTAGAATGGAGTCAGCTAAATATATTGAAATAGCTTTACAAAGACAAATAATGCACATAGGTCAAAATATATGGAGGAGGTAGATAGACCCCAAATAGAGGAGATCACCATGGGGATAAGCCATGAGACTATGACAAATAGTCATGAGAAAATAATCTTGAATGGGTGCATAAGTTGTCCTTCATTATTTTGATATGGCTTAATTGTCAATGAAGGAGTTTTACATAGAAAGGAGAGTTCACCTATGGAATTCCACATAGAACATGAGCTAGGTTGGAAGAGAATGAGCCTGATCTTATCGATAAAGGCTTCTCTTAAGAAGCTTGATATAGACCATGTGATGTCCATTGAAGAGAGAAATGTTACAGGTCAGGATGAATGAAAACACTTTGTCAGTAATTAAATTATGTGATATCCATTTTGTAAAGTGTAGATATGTATATTTAAAAGAAGTAACCCAAGACGGGAGGAGGCTAGACATAGACTAAGTGTATGGCTATAGATTGAACACAAAATTGAATAGATAATAAAGACACCTTTGCTATTTTGATTAAAAAAAAAATTGGATCCATGGATAAAGAACAAAGAAACTGATTTCGGTTCATGTGATGTCCATTAAGAGACTTTTAACTCTTGAGAAAAAAAGAGTTTATTTTATTTACAGATCAATTTGAGTAAAAATGACATGATCCAAGATGGTATGTATTCTCCAAAGGTGTATGTAATAAGCACATATACCAATCCCTAAATGTAAGAATATAGATATACCTAATTTTGAGAGGTACGTATTATGAAAGGTGTCTGTTATATATGGCCTTAAGCCAAGGATGTGAGATGCCATGTTTGCAAGGGAAGAAATACATAGTTTTAAATCTTGTAGGTATTTATAATATGGGGATCAAGTCTGTATTAAATCATTTATTATATTATATGGTGAAAGATAAGGAAGAATGTATTTGAGTCACTATGTATTAATACATAGAGAGACACAAGTGACAGTTTTCTATTTATTGCCTTTATTTGTTTTAAGACATGTGGCCCTAGAAGGATGTAGATAGTTACAGGGTTATCATTGGAGTTGTAGATCTATCAGAAGGTAGAACACTCCTTGAGATCATTATTCCCTTTAAGAAGTTTTACAGATACTCTTAATGGAGAAATTTTCTCACATGCATGGAGAGGAAATATAAATGCTATTGATGAAGGACATTGTTAATAGGTTCAGAGCCTTCACTATAAGATTTTAGCATGGCATTACAGGTTATCAAAACTCCATTCCTGATGTAAGTTGTTAATTATATATTTACATCATTTATAATGGATTAGATTATGGTTAAGAAATCCTAGAGATGTAGCCCAAATGGGTGAACTCCATTATTAGATTAGTGTTGATTTTTCTTTCATTAATTTTTGGTCTCAATTTAATTCAATTACAAATGAATTAAAAGAACATTAGGATTAATTATGAGAATTTATAAAGTGACACTAATCAAGAGTTTTAAAAGTGAGAATGAGTTACAAAGTTTTTTGGGTATATTTAAATCATTCCTAGAATATTCCACAACCAATTTCATTTAAATGGGAAATTGAGAATTTAGTATCTATTTTAGAAACTATTTATCTAGTTTATAGATCAAATCTAGTATCAGAGTAGGTGATTACAAGATTGGCTTTAGTTGCTAGATATACTTCATTTGTAGTTTTTATCATATTTTTATTTTATGATTATTCTATTTGAGTTGACCATGTAGGAAGGCTAGTGTAAAGGAAAATTGGAAGGTGTTCCAATTCACTGGAAGAAGACAAGCTTCTAACAGCCAAGGTTCTGGAACCACTAGCCTTGCGAGATCAACATGGATGAAGAACAGAGTACATTATCACTTGAGGTGTGAGATAGTGTTATGAGAGGATCTACATTCTATCTTGGGAAGCATTCAAATAAAATGCAAGGAATTTTCAATAATTCACATCCAAGAGGAATCAATTGTAGTTTAATTACCAATCTTACACAAAGGGTAGATTGAGGTATGGTTGGTATTGACACAATATTTTAGTCTTTGATAACTAGTTGTATAGCCCTTATATTTTGGATTAATAATCATATTATGGATGCCTATATCTTTGATTATAAGAACAAGTGAAAAGATTAGTTCCATGATAAGATATGGAAATGGAAACAAGGCATTATTTAGTAGTGAACAGGTTTTTGTACTTTGAGTTTTGAGTTTTAACTGGTTCATAGATTGGTATGTTTCACATCTTTTTTAAGAGTTTTAGGAAGCAAATAGGAAGTTGTTGAAGATACCAAAAATATTTTATCTATTACTCAATAGGTGTACTCCATAGTTTTCAAAGTAGTATGAGTTATTTTCAAATTAACTATTTGCATAATTTTGGTTTAAATATAGATAACCTTTGTGTGGGTTGATTTGGATATAAAATATACCTTTATGCATAATTTTTTTTTAAATCCTTTTGAATAAAAATAACCTGGATCATCTAACTCTTATTGAGATGGAGTTTAAAAGATGAAACCATCCACTTTTTAGTTGATTGAAACCATAAAAGGGGAATGACCCTTATAGATTATATGGTTTAATTGGATAGTTTTGATAAGCATAGCTATGGTATGGAATAATATGCTCAGTTACTCTTCAAAAAATATTTTATGGATTTCATAACTACTTTGATTTAGGAAGGAAGTTTATAATCCTAGTGTTATGGAAGAATATTTGTTATTTCTTATTTCATTTTTCTATTGTGATAGATTTTTTTTGGGAAACTAACTCAGTTGGATGAGTTTGTGGAGGTAAGAATCAGGGAGTAGACAGATGGTGAAATAAACCTAAAGACAGGTTTAAAATACTTGGTTTTCTTCTCACCTTTTATTATATTGTGCTTATACTTACAATATATGTGAGTTTGTAAAGAAGCTCTTATTGAGAAAATTCTCTAAGTTGACATTGGAGTTTGATGAGAACAAGGAAGGATTTGATAATCAATTTCAGGGACACAACAATTAATTTTATTGTTTATAGTTCCCTAGATTATCCTCAAGTATCATGTGTATTGTGCATTAGTCACCATAGGATAGACAAATGTATTATACATTTCTATATTTTGCATATATGTTTAAGTCCCACATCATTATGGGCAATGTTTGTATTTTAAATTATTTGTACTCATATGTATGTTTTTCATATATGTCATGTAGGAGTACTATCTAAGACCCATAAATGATCAATGTTTGTAATGAAAGTATATATATGTGTAGTTGTTTGTAAATCTTATTGTTGTATGTAGCACAATGTAATTTATCTTGTGTGATAACAAGGAGAATACCTTAACCTTCATGTAGTGCAGGGGTTGAGAGAAGCTACCAGATAGTATGACTATTTTGGGTAATAGGTCATTTGGCAGAATGGATATAGAGTTTATTTTATTCTCTATATACATGTTGAAATTACAGTTGAACAGTTAAATTCTTACAAGTTTTTGTATGTTGATGTGATGCATATATAGCAGATATAGGGAGTATTTGGACTTTTGAAGACCAAAAGCCTCTTTGTGGGGAGGTTTGATCTATAGGATTTTTATTCATCTATCCTCATCATCACCTCTCATTGATTTACAAAAATCTAACTATGAAGACCATAGCTAATGGATACTACTTTTATAATGAAGGGGGACTCTACCACCGTATATAGTAATAGTGTTTTTAATTTCATGATTACACTATAATGAACCTTATATTATTTTTGTGCTTTTGGATTGTGACACATGGTAGGATGAAGAGTGTTTAGGAAAGTTCCACATGGTGGATCCTTAGGCCACACATGTCCTGCCACCACATCCTTCCTATTTTTTAGGTCACTTTTTACATGTCAAGTTTGAGTTATGTCAACTCGAGACCCAACTCAAGTTCCAAGTCAAGTTGCATTGAAACCATGTTGAAACTAACTTGCATTAAAATTGAGTTGGGATTGAGTTGCATGGATACTGAGTAGGATGGAGTTGTATTGGCCAGCTCACAGCCTGAGTATAATGAATTATCAACTGCCCAAGCTAAGTTCAGATCATCTAAACTTAGCATGGAATCTGAGTCAGTATAATAGTAAAATATTTAAGATGTGGTTGCAACCATGCATTACAAAGGTTAAAAAAGCCTATTTAAAATACTTTATAACATGTTGATCAAGGAATATGGAATTTTTAATCCTGTAAAGGAAATCTATTTCTGAGAAATATAGAGGGAATCTAGAAGCACGAGATCGAAGGGTAAGGGGATGTTTTTCATCTATCTTGGACATGGTCGTGTAGACCATGGACCATATAGGCTCAATAATGGAAAAAATTTGAAAGGAATTTCACCTATTTTGTAATGTTTTTAGCTCAAGGCAAGTCTCTTAGGGATGATTACAAGTCTTAAATTATGGTGGAGTCATTCGCACGATCCCAAATTCAATAAGATAGAGTTGTAGATGGAAAGGAAAGTGAACTTGTGAGAACTAGGACCATGCCTATGTAGTAATACCTTTAAGCATAGCTAGAATAGAGTCAGCTAAAGCCATTCAAATGGATTTATAGAGATAAACAAGTACATAAGTTGAAACGTATGGAGGAGGTAGATAGATCCTGAATAGAGTGTTGATGCCTAAATATGTACCACAAGTGCCCAGAGTGTTTATAAATACTTCTCATTTTAGAATTTATTACATGAGTTACAGGTTATGATAATCCTATTATCTATTGATGGAATAGAGGTAGAACAAATGACTCTTTCATAATATTTATATTAGTTGGTGATTGGGAGCCACCATAACCAAACAACATATCTATACAAAGTATGTAGTAATTATGCAAAGAATAGTGAATTATGATCCAAAAATAAATTAAAAATTAATTTAAAATATATATTTATAATTAAAAACTAAACTAATATGATCCAAGTCAAAAAAGATCAAAAATAAGGGTAGGGCAAAAATAAATATCGTTGATCTTCATTCCAAACATCATGACAAAGTTTAGATTTTATCCAAGCATGTACTTAAAACCAACATGTGAAATGAGATGGCTTAGCCCAAATCACATCACACATTAGGAAAACTTCTAAATAAGGTAGAAATAATGTAAATAAGAATTAATTTCACTTTAAAAATTCTACCCCTGCAAACAAACAGCATTGGCCCAAATGCAAGAAGAGTAAAAAAATGAAATAAAATTAAAAAAATTTAGTCAACTTAGCATTGGAACAAGTTAAAAAATATAAAATTAAATTTTTATACCAAGAATTCATAAGAAACATTCAAATATGGAAATCAGAACAAGCAAATAAGAGAGAAGTCATGATAGCAAACACATAGATAAAAACTAGACAATATTTATAAAATTCTTTACTTGTATTGCTTATTCCAAGTTTACAAAGTAATTTTGGATCTAAAACTTCCCCTTATATAAAATAAAAATACTATCTTTTATATAATACCAAGGTTGCATACCCAACAGTCATGAGATACAAATACATAAGAGATAAGGATAGTTGTCCTTATTACAAAGTTTCATATTACAATTGCTTTATTAAAGTGGACTGACCTATAGGAAAACATGCTAAAAAACTAGCATATGCCTTTAAAAAAAAGATTCTACCTTCAAAATTATTTTTTAAAAAGCTATTGAAATCAATTAACTAACCCCTCTATTCATCTATTGGGACCCTCTATCTAAAAGCCATCGATTGGTTCTCAGGCTAAAATTTGATGTCCACATGAAAGTATTTGACGTCATGCAGACCATCCAATTTAATCTCATATGGTTTTTTATTGGGTTTAAATTTGACATCCGTGTGAACATCTTCTATTTTTAGTCAACTTTTCATTTTTATATCTTGAAGCACAGAACTCACCAATGCACCAAATTTGTAGAGAATAGACTTAATACCAAAAAGAACAAACCCATTAAATCCATTGGTCTCTAAAGCTTTCTAAATTAACCTACAAAATTTTGAAATGAGTTATTTTTGATGATTTTGTATGATGTCTATGTACCTATTAGGAAAACAATCTAAAACTACTTGGGAGTCAACTTTGCATGCCCATACTTTTTGAGGTGCTATGTCGCATGAGCTAAAACTTTGAAAAAAAATTCCTTGTATGAGAGTTAATAAAATCATTTGACTATTTATCCTAAATTTGAAGTGCATGATAGATATGGCTTTTTGAATATGCTCACTAGGCTCTATTTGCATCTTGAAAAATTGACTATGAAAAAAATTACAAAATATAACTTGGAGGTCAACTTTGCATGCCCATAACTTTTGAGGTGCTATGTTACATGAGCTCAAAATTGCAAAAATGTTATTTGTATGCGGTTTAATAAACTTATTTGACTATTTCATCTGAAGTTGTAGTGCATGGTAGATATGGCTTCATGAAAATGCCTACTAGGCTCTGTTTGGACCTAGAAAACTAGTCAAAAATGCCTTGGAGACCAACTTTGCATGTCAATAACTTTTGAGGTGCTAAATTACATGATCTCAAAATTTTTGAAAATGTTATTTGTATGAGGGTTAATAAACCCATTTGACTATTTATCTTGAAGTTGAAGCGCATGATAAATATGTCTTGTTGAATATGTTCACTAAGCTCTATTTGCACCTTAAAAAATTGGCTAAGTATGAGAAAAACTATGAAATGTGTCTTGGAGGCCAACTTTCAATGCCCATAAATTTTGAAGTGTTATGTCATATGATCTCAAACTTTGGAAAAATGTGCTATGTGTAAATGTAAACAAACTTATTTGACCATTTCATCTAAAGTTACAACATCTGGAAGATATGGCTTCATGAAAATGCCTATTATGCTCTATTTGAATCTAAAAAACCAATCAAAAATGCCTTGGAGACCAACTTTACATGCCTATAACTTTTGAGTTGCTATATCGTATGAGCTCAAACTTTGTGAAAATATTCTTGTATGAGGTTTAACAAATTAATTTGACTATTTGTCTTGAAGTTGAAACATATGAGAGATATGGCCTGTTGAATATGTTCACTAGGCTCTGTTTGCACACTAAAAAATTGTCTTATGGAAAAAACTACAAAATGTGGTTTGGAGGCCAACTTTGTATGCCCATAACTTTTGAGGCACTATGTTACATGAGTTCAAAAAAAATTTAAATGTTCCTTGTGAAAATTTGAATAAACCTGTTTTACCATTTCATCTTAAGTTTCAGAGCATGAGAGATATGACTTCATGAAAATTTTTACTAGGCTTTGTTTGGACCTTAAAAACCAGTCAAAAATGTCTTAGAGACCAACTATGCATGCCCATAACTTTTGAGGCGCTATGTTACATGAGCTCAAAATTTGTAAAAATATTCTTTGTATGAGTTTTAACAAACCTATTTGACCATTTGTCTTGATGTTGAAGTGCATGAGAGATATAACTTGTTGAATATGTTCACTAGGATTTGTTTGCATCCTAAAAAATTGGCCAAGTATGGGAAAAAATATGAAATGTGGCTTGGAGGCCAACTTTGCATGCCCATAAATTTTGAGGAGCTATGTTTCATGATCTCAAACTTTGTGAAAATATTCCTTGTGTAAATTTGAATAAACTCTTTTGACCATTTCATTTGAAGTTGCAAAGTATGAGAGATATGGCTTCATGAAAATGCCTACTAGGCTTTGTTTGGACCTAGAAAACCAGTCAAAAATGATTTGGAGATCAACTTTGGATGCCCATAAATTCTAAGATGATATGTTTCATGATCTCAAATTTTGAAAAAATGTTCCTTGTATGAGGGTTAACAAACTCATTTGACCATTTTATCTGAAGTTGCAGTTCATGGTAGATATGGCTTCATTAAAATACTTACTAGGCTCTGTTTGGACCCAAAAATCAAATCAAAAATGCCTTGGAGACCAACTTTACATGTTCATAACTTTTAAAGCGCTATATCACATGAGTTCAAACTTTTCAAAAATGTTCCTTGTATGAGGGTTAATAAATTTATTTGACCATTTGTTTTGAATTTGAAGTACATGAGAGATATGGCTTGTTAAATATGCTCACTACGCTTTGTTTACACCCTAAAAATTTGGCTAAGTATGAGAAAAACTATGAAATATGGCTTGGAATCCAACTTTTAATGCCCATAACTTTTGAGGAACTATGTCACATGATCTAAAACTTTGAAAAAAATATCTTTGTTAAATATAAATAAACCCATTTGACCATTCCATCTGAAGTTTCATCACATAGGAGATATGGCTTCAAGAAAATACCTACTAGGTTTTGTTTAGACCTAGAAAACTAGTCAAAAATGCCTTGGAGACCAAATTTGCATGTCCATAAATTTTGAGGTGCTATGTCACATGAGCTCAAACTTTTTAAAAATATTCCTTGTGTGAGGTTTAACAAACTGATTTGACCATTTATCTTGAAGTTGAAGCACTTGAAAGATACGACTTATTGAATATGCTCACTAGGCTCTATTTGCATCTTAAAAAACTGGTTGTGGAAAAAACTATGAAAATATGGTTTGGAAGCCAACTTTGCATGCCCATAAATTTTGAGGTGCTATGTTGCATGAGTTAAAATTTTGTGAAAATATTCCTTCTGAAAATGTGAACAAACCCATTTTACCATTTCATCCTACGTTTCAAATAATGGGAGACATAACTTCATAAAAATTTCTATTAGGCTCTGTTTGGACCTAGAAAACCAGTCAAAAATGTTTTGGAGACCAACTTTTCATGTCCATAACTTTTGAGGTGCTATGTCACATGAGCTCAAACATTTTTTAAATGTTCTTTGTATGAGTTTTAATAAAATTATTTGACCATTTGTCTTGATGTTGAAGTGCATGAGAGATATGACTTATTAAATATGCTCATTAGAATCTGTTTACACCTTGAAAAATTGGCCAAGTATTGGAAAAACTAAGAAATATGGCTTAGAGGCCAACTTTGTATGCCCATAACTTTTGAGGCACTATGTCATATGAGCTTAAAATTTATAAAAATATTCTTTATATGAATGTGAATAAACTCATTTGACCATTTTTTTTTAAGTTACAATGCATAGGAGATATGGCTTCATGAAAATGCCTACTAGAATCTGTTTGAACCTAGAAAATCAGTGAAAAATGCCTTGGATATCAACTTTGCATGCCCATAACTTCTTAGGCGTTATGTTTCATGAGCTCAAACTTTGTAAAAATATTCCTTGTATGAGGTTTAACAAACTTATTTGACCATTTATCTTGAAGTTGAAGCATATGAGAGATATGGCTTGTTGAATATGCTCATCAGGCTCTATTTGCACCTAAAAAATTGGTTAGGTATGGAAAAAACTACTAAATGTGGCTTGGAGGCTAGATTTTCATGCTCATAACTTTTGAGGCATTATATTTCATGAGTTCAAACTTTTCAAAAATGTTCCTTGTGCAAATGTGAACAAACCCATTTGACCATTTCTCTTGAAATATCCACACGTGTGAAATATGACTTTAGCAAACTGTCCATTCAATTTTTTTGTCATCAGACCAGAATATCTATATACACACAATGAGGAACCAATTAAATACCATACACTTTCATACTTACTCCAAGCACTCTTGGCACCCCATAGGGTCTCTGTAACCTATCAATGGCCTTTGTAAATTGATAAATGATACTTTAAATGAACTTATTTAACTTGACTTGCTACAAACCAAAGGCTAGTAAAAGGTCAAATTAGGATTAAATTATGAAATTCGAACACAACTCATTCAAAAAATACTCATCAAACCTATAAACTGAACATAAATAATAAATACTAACAAACTTAGACAGAGTCAAATTAGAACCATGAAATAATAAGTCAGCTAGACTATGGTGTGGATGAGCTTCAAATAAAAATTAATATCTGAACATGTTAGTGACACTCTGATCAAGTGAATTTTCAATTTTAAGGTACAAATTTATATAATTTGACACAAGGGTCCCTATTTTTTTAAAATAGGGGTATATTGACCTCAATCAATGGTGACCTTCAAGGGAAACATAGTGATATATTAGAATTCAGAGACTCTAATTTAGACTAATAATAAAGCTACTTATTCTATTTGATCAGGTGCCATCATTAAGATCAATTTATGGTTAAAAAAAATATTACATATGTAAAATTAAGATTAAACATCAAAACTAAATTATGTTGTGTGTGTGCTTTGATTCCACTTACTAATTGCCAAAGGATTTAGAGAACAACTTCCAGGTTCATGGCTTTAATTATTAACACTGACTTTCAACATGTTTGAATATTCATTAAGAACCATGTCTTAGCTCAAATAAGGTTTGGACATTTCTATGTTGTCAGCCAGGCATCCATAGCCCTAACAGAGATATTTTTGGCTCTACTCATGGCCTTGTTCCACTATCAACCAAGCATCCATAGTCTCGGTGGAGATTACCATAATCACCTTTGCTTGAAAAGCCTTTTATTTTTTAATAAGCTCTTATTTTTGTATTTTTTTAGATCATTTTTTGACCTTCCAACAAAGGTTGGGAACTAGGTTAGCTAGGTTTATGGATTTGGTCAAGTGTTTGATTTTCAGACAATCATCCTTGGATGTAAACTTTTTCTTAGACAATTAATATTTTTTTTAGTGCAAGCAAGACTATGTTCTAATAGTTTAAGCTTTCATCCTACATGTGCAATCCTTCTTAAAACTAAGATTAAATCAGAATAAGGTTTAAAATATAGAAGAATAATTAATTTATCCATCAATCTTTACTAGTTTCTTTAAACTACAACATGAAACTCACATTCTAACAATCCATGATCAAACAATGTTGAAAAGCCATACCTTAATTTTTGAACTATGAAGCTCTTGAACAGTTTAGATAAAATTCAAGCTGAGGGTTGTCCAAAAAGACTTATTTAAAATCAAGGAACAAATAATAAAAGTCAAACAAATATGTACAAACGTTATATACAAATAAGGGACAGAAAGGAAAAAAATAAGAAAGAAAAAATATTGGAAAATAAACTAATCTAAGCCCTGTACTAACTTTATAAAATACTTAACTCTAAGATCAAATATAAAATTACTTAGTTTACTATAGAACCTTAAAACTTGACTTTTTTAATGGCATCTTCCTACCGATAGGGGCATTTGGACACCTAGATCTTATAAATGGTGTGACTTGGGCTCCCATATGTATCCTCAAGTACATGGATCAAAGATATGAGTCTAAAATATAATTCTCTTCCTCCCAAATACTTTTAATGTACAACAAGAGTGCTAGACTTGATTCATTCATAGACAGGTATTAGCTTATATCATCTTCACTCAATAATGGTAGCTCAGCTTGCATCTTCAGACTAATGTCTTCATTAAGTTATTTCTAAGGTGGAAATGGACTACTAATATTTGCACAAAAATCTTCTAATTCATTCCAAAAGGCTTCTTCATCTTGATCAACTGAATGATGTGCATTTGGAATCTCATCATAAGAAACATGTTGGTCTCATATTGCTAACCTCTTTATAAAGTCACATGATAATTCTTAATCTAATTCACACATTTTATCTTCATCCTTGGTGAAGAGGGGCATCTCTTCCATCCAATCAGGGTTTAGCTTGTCTTGGTTTGGTTCCTCCAAAATAATACCACCTTCTAGGAACTCTAGATCATTGGTAAAATCTTTAGATGAAGCATCCATATGTTGTTCCATCCCTTTATTTACCATCTATAGATCTTTGATTTTATTCAAAAAATTATGGTATGACTATTGCCAATGATCATCTTCTTCAGGAGTATTCTCCACTTCAAAAATAAACCTACATGAGTTATCTTTCTAGCTACCTTCTAAAGAAATATCATCTTGTATTCGATCCACATTCATTTCTAAAAACTTTCATTTTTCATATAAAGATATACTAATGATAATGTTTTATTGATCTTTAATTGTAATCTCACTTACATCTTCAAGAATGCAAGTTATCCCAGATGCAACTTCTTCAATTGGCTCATCTTCATCTCCATCTTCAAATGAAAAATCAAAAGCTTGCATGAAACCTTGAGATGCTCCTACAAAACCAAATGTTCCTACAAGAAATTCTTAATTAGACACAGTTTTAAAGGTTTCAAAAATATTATAATGATCATCCAAAACAATATCATGAAAATTTATTTGTATGTTTTTAGATGATCCATTATTGTTGTCATTATGATTCTTACCTGGAGGCCTATCAAACCTTTGAGAAGCATAGTTTTTGTCATAGTCTTCTCTTATATTTCTTACTTGTTTTTATAATGGATGAAAGTCAGTGCTCAATTTTTGGATCATTTTTTATATTAAGTCATTTGAATTTTTTGGTGTCTCAGGCTCACAAATTAGAGCATTATTACTGGTTGTGGACGTTAGAGTTTTATAATTTTGTGGATAAAATCCACTTGTAATGTTATTCAATAACTTTAGGTGTTCATCAGGATATACATGAATCAAGGAAAAATGGTTTTGAATAGGTGTTAAAGTAGGTATACTAGGGATGTCATTTTGGATGGGCCAATTCAAATTGATATTAGGCATGGAATATGCCATCTGACCTTGAAGTTTCATTTGGTCATTAATGATCACAAATTCAGAGTAGGCCCAGGTCAACATGTTTATGATTAAGAGAGACATTTTCAAGAACATGTAAGTTATGGTACCCATAGCATCTTTATAAATTTATAAGGCTAAAGTCTCATCAAGTCTATAAGGAGCTACAGTTCTATTTCACATTTTTCTGTACTGAGCATTAAAGGCTTTGATGGTTTCATTAACATCCCTTTTAATTATTGTGAACTACTAATATAAGACACATGGACTAATAATTTTACCAAATTGATTAATGAAGATATTTTTGAAGTCATTTTAGTTAGTAATGCAATCCTCTAGAAAGTTAAGAAACTATTCATAAGTAGCATCTTTAAAAGTAAATGGAAATAACCTACATGCTACATCTTCATGAGTCACATTCAGAAAGTCAAAGTAGCTTTAAAACTTTTAACATGCTCTTCAGCTATGACAACATTATTAGGACTATACAAAGACAAATATCTTTCATAATTTTGAAAAATATCATGCACTATACCTAACACATTGAATGAAGAACCTCCTAGCCAAGTCATACCTTGAACACATGAGTATCATGAACTAGTGAAGTAGATTGGGATCTTGAGTATTTTTGCTCATCTCGATCTCACTTTGGCAATTCCAGCTTGATGACTTTAAATCATGTTTAAAATATAATGTGTCAAATTAATATTTATAAATAATAATGATTAGATTTATGCATTAAGTAAATTTTGTAAAGATTCATATAAAGAATAACACTCTTTAACTAAGTTCGCTCAAAGAATTATCCAAATATGGTAGTATGAATGATCTTTTCACGTTCAAGTCTAAATAAACTAAAATTTTCAAAGTATATATGAATATTTGATCAAAATAGCTATTACTAACCTCAAATTAGTTGGATTTATAGTTTTAAAGCCATCTTTACCATAACTAAACATATGTATTCAAAGAATGTCATTCTTTGTCTAAATAAACCCAAAGACTGATCTACAACTATGAAGATCACCAATATTTACACAATTATGCTAAAATAAACACAAATATGTAAAAAATAGAGTGATCTTTGATAAAAATACACCAAAACCAACAAAGATCCTACAGATTCATAAATATTTGTTGAATCCCTCCTTCTAGCCGTTGAGGTGTGGAGCTAAAAGCTACACCAAATGAGCAAATGCAAGGTTGATATATTTACATAGTCATCGAAGTCGGTCAAGGATTGACTGGAGGATGTCGATGCCGGTTATAGATCAGTCGATGTTGGTCATATGTAGGCAGACAGGGATTGATGTCAATCACCTGTGCATTCCAGAAGTCTATTTTCATGAACAGATTGTTTGCATGATAAGTTTGACTATTAGTGTTGAGTCCACATTTCTATTTTTGGCAGGACTGATTTAAACCTTTGATTAGGAGGTGTATCTAATGGTGGAGAATGCATAGCTCATGATCCCTAATTCTATATAATATGGATAGATCTTCATAGCTTAGGTATGAAAAAGGGTGAATCAATTCAAGTAGCTGAATTGTGTTTGTAATTGTGAGAGAGAGAACTCTTGAGGGAAAGAGATCTGTACATCTGAGAGGTGTGGAAGAAAGAGAGATTTCTTCAATTGTATTTCCTTTTGAAAGAGTTTAATACAAGTTTTCATTGTTTCTTGTATCTCTTATTCTTTGTTGATTCTGATTTCTAGTTACTTATTATTCTAGTTTAATTCCACATTTAATTGCTTACACAAAAGTAATCAATTATATCTGTAAGATCCTAACAAAGTGGTATCAGACCTAGGTTATAGGTTCATCAGACTCTGGTTCGAAGCAGGTTTGTGTTTGATTACAGGTCACTCTCAGGGGTTTCTAATTGAGTGGGAGTAAAGCAATGGCAGAAGAAAGTAAGCTAAGAATGGAGAAATTCAATGGAAAGAATTATCAATTATGGAGGATGCAGATAGAAGATTATCTGTATCAAAAAGATCTATACTTACCATTGGGTGGGGTTGCAAGCAAGCCCATGGATATGAAAGATGAAGAATGGAAGGTTCTTGATCAGAAGGCTCTGGGATCTATAAGGTTGAGCTTGGCATTGTCTATGATTTCCAACTTATCACAGGCTAAGACAACGGTAGAGTTAATGGAATATTTGGAAAATTTATATGAAAAGCCCTCAACTTCAAATAAGGTGTATCTTATGAAGCAATTATTTAATTTGCAAATGCAGGAAGGTGGATCTGTATCTAGTCATCTAAATGATTTCCATGTAATAGTAAATCAGTTAAATTCAATCAAAATAGTTTTTGATGATGAAATTAAGGCTCTCTTAATTTTATGCTCTTTACCTAAAAGTTGGCATAGCTTGGTAATGGCAGTTAGTAATACTACATCTGCTACAAATATCTTGAAAGTAGATGATGTTGTTAGTGTAATCTTGAATGAAGAAACTCGCAGGAAAAGCACAGGGGAAACATCAGGTAATGCTTTAAGTATTGAAAGCAAGGGAAGGCAAAAAGAGAAGGGCAAGCAAGGGAGATCAAGGTCAAAGTCAAAGATGAGAAGTAGATCCAAATCCACAAATGGAAGAAAAATAACTTGCTAGAATTGTGGAAAGAAAGGGCATGCAAAGAAAGATTGTTAGTTGAAGGTTAAAGAAGAAAATTAGCATGAAGGTAATGAAGAAGCAAAATTTGCAGGTATTGTTGCACAAGATGCTTTTACACTTTATTTGGATAATAGAATAGAATCTTGGGTTGTAGATTCTGGTGCCTCTTTCCATGCAACCCCAAATAGAGAATATTTCAATGATTATGTCTAGGGAGATTTTGGAATAATTTATTTAGGGGATGATGAGCCTTGTAAAATTGTTGGCAAAGGAAAAATGCAGCTGAAATTACAGAATGGCAACACATGGGTGTTGAAAGATGTCATGCATGTACCCATCCTGAAGAGGAATCTAATTTCTATAGGAAATTTAGGGGATGAGGGTTGCACAGTAACTCTCATAGCTGAATCTTGGAAGGTTTCCAAGGGTGCACTTGTATTAGCTAGAGGTAAGAGAGTAGGTACTCTCTATTTATGCAATTATATTACTGATTATTCTCCTTCTATTTTATCTACTTCAGATGTAGATGCAAAGTTGTGGCACTATAGGCTTGGCCACATGAGTGAGAAGGGAATGAGTGTTCTTAAGTCAAAAGGTAAGCTTTCAGATTTGAAAAGCATAGATCTAGATTTCTGTGAGCATTGTATTTTTGGAAAATAGAAGAGAGTGAGATTTCTCAAAATTGGGTCAACAAAGAAGAAGCACAAGTTGGAGCTTGTTCACACAGACGTGTGGGGACCAGCTCAGGTAGCTTCTATTGGAAGATCACAGTATTATGTTTCTTTCATTGATGATGCTACAAGAAAGGTATGGGTTTATTGCATAAAAAAGAAATCTAATGTTTTTGACACATTTAAGAAATGGAAAGCTTTGGTTGAGAATGAAATAGGTTTGAGATTGAAGTGCCTTAGATCTGACAATGGTGGTGAGTACTACAGAAATAAATTCAAAAGTTACTATTTTATGAGTGGAATACATAGGGAAAGGATGGTTCCAAGGACACCTCAGCAAAATGGAGTTACTGAAAGGATGAATAAAACAATAATGGAGTGTGCACGGAGTATGAGGTTGCATGCTAGTTTGTCCTTACAGTTTTGGGTAAAAGCTATAGATACTATGATTTACCTGATTAATAGAGGAACCTCTACTGCTCTGGATGGTGGAATTCCAAAAGAGGCTTGAACAGGTAAAAAGGTAGATCTTTCAATTCTTAGAGTTTTTGATTTTGAAGCTTTTGTGCACATTGATAAATAAAATAGAAAGAAGTTGGATGCTAAATCTATAAGGTGCACTTTTATTGGTTATGGCTCTAGAGATTTCAGATTCTGATTGTGGAATCTAGGAACTAACAAAATAATTAGAAGTTGTGATGTTGTTTTCAATGAGAAGGTGATGTACAGTGATCAACTCAAGAAGCTGAATAATACTAAGTAGAGCAATGTTGATTTGGATGAGGTGATGATCCAAAATGAGCTCGTGGGAAAAAATAATCACTTACAAGAAAACACAGACACTGACATCGGTTAGGTAGGAATTGATGTTGGTCATACAGGAACTGACATCGGTCAGACAGTAACCAACATCGGTCACACAAGAACTGACGTCAGTCAGGTGGAACTGACGTCGATTAGGTACAGACCCAAAGATGACCAAGATCGGTCATTGATAGATAATTTAGGTAGACAGCAAGCAGTGAATGAGTCTCATACACCCATGAGGAGGTCAGAAAGGGTAAGTAAACCTCCAATTTGATATTATCCTTCTTTATTCTACTTGTTGCTCATTGATAGTGGAGAACCAGAGAGTTTTGATGAGGCAATGTAGGTAGAATCCCAAAAATAGTGGGAGCTTGGCATGAAAGAGGAAATTGATTCCTTGAAAGAGAACCAAATGTGGGATTTGGTTGAGTTGCCAGCTAGAAAAAGAGCACTGAAAAACAAATGGGTTTAACAGGTTTACGACTGAGCATGGTTTCATTAAATGTCAATCTGACCATTGTGTTTACTTTAAGAGATTGGATAATGGTAGATATATTATCCTATTGTTGTATGTAGATGATATGCTAGTTACAGGTTCACACATGTAGGATATTTCTGAGCTTAAGGTAAAATTAGCTCACACATTTGCCATGAAGGATTTGGGAGCAGCAAAGAAAATCCTTGGCATGAGTATCAAGAGAGACAGGAAAAATCACAGTTTGATTTTGTCTCAAGAAGATTATGTGAACAAGGTCTTGAAAAGGTTCAATATGCAGGATGCAAAACCGGTAAGCACACCTATGGCTGGACACTTCAAGTTGAGCAAAGAACAGTGTCCTAATTCACATGATGAGGTAGAGTACATGAGTAGAGTTCCATATGCTTCCATAGTTGGGAGCTTAATGTATGAAATGGTATGTACTAGACCTAATATTGCCCAAGTAGTGGGAGTTGTCAGCAAGTTCATGGCCAATCCAGGGAAGGAACACTAAAAAGCAGTTTAGTGGATTCTCAGATATCTGAGAGGGACTAGAAATAGGCATTTGTGTTATGGAGGGTCAAACACTTCTCTACATGGATATGTAGATTTAGATATGGTAGGTGACTTGGATGGTAGGAGAAGCACCACAGGTTATGTTTTCACTGTTGGTGGAATGGTAGTTAGCTAGATTTCAAATTTTTAGAAGGTTGTTTCCTTGTCTACTATAGAGGCAGAATACATTGCAGTCACAGAGGCTAGCAAGTAAATGATATGGATGACACGGTTCATGGAAGAGTTGGAAAAGGAGCAAGAGAGTTGCAGATTGTACAGTGATAATCAAAGTGCAATTCATTTGGCAAAGAATTCAGCCTTTCATTCAAGAACCAAACATATACAGCTTAGGTACCACTTCATTAGAGAGGTATTGGAGGATGGTGAGTTGAAGCTGGAAAAGATCCATATAGATAATAACCCTGCTGATATGTTAACAAAGCTGATAACAAAAGAGAATTTGAATCTTCATTCAACTTTTGTTGGTCTTCAAGATTGAGCTTGAAGATGGAGAAACTTGCTAGAGGATGTTGTTGTACAGGTACAAGTGTAGATGTTTATCTCTAAGTGGGAGATTTTTGAGGTGTGGAGCTAAAAGCTACACCAAATGAGCAAATGCAAGGTTGATGTATTTACACAGTCACCGATGTCGGTCAGGGATCGACTGGAGGATGCTGATGTTGGTTATAGATCGGCTGACGTTGGTCATATGCAGGCAGACAGGGACCGACGTTGGTCACCAGTGCATTCCAGAAGTCTATTTTTGTGGATGAACAGATTGTTTGCATGATAAGTTTAACTGTTAGTGTTGAGTCCGTGTTTCTATTTTTGGCAAGACTAATTTGAACCTTTGATTAAGAGGTGTATCTAATGGTGGAGAATGCATAGCTCATGATCCCTAATTCTATATAATAGGGATAGATCTTCATAGCTTAGGTATGAGAAAAAGGGTGAATCAATTCAAGTAGTTGAATTGTGTTTGTAATTGTGAGAGAGAGAACTCTTAAGGGAAAGAGATCTGTACATCTGAGAGGTGTGGAAGAAAGAGATATTTCTTCAATTGTATTTCCTTCTAGAAGAGTTTAATACAAGTTTTCATTGTTTCTTGTATCTCTTATTCTTTGTTGATTCTGATTTCTAGTTACTTGTTATTCTGGTTTAATTCTGTGTTTAGTTGCTTACACAAAAGTAATCAATTGTATCTGTAAGATCCTAACACTAACACTAGAGAAGCTCCTCTTTTTGATGTCTAAATATGTACCACAAGTGCCTAGAGTGTTTAAAAACACTTCTCATTTTAGAATTCATTGCATGAGTTTTAAGTTGTGATAATCCTATTATCTATTATGGAATAGAGGTAGAATAAGTGATTGTTTCACAATATTTATATTAGTTAGTGGTTGGGAGTCACCGTGGCCAAACAACAAATCTATATAAAGTATATAGTAACTATTCAAGAATAGTGACTTATGATCAAGAACTAAATTAAGAATTAATTTAGAATATATATTTACAATGAAAAATTAAACTAAAGTGATCCAGGTTAAAAAAATAAAAAGGTAGGGTAGAAAGAAATATTGTTGATCTTTATTCCAAACATCATGATGAAGTTTCAAATTTTATCCAAGCATGCACTTAAAAATAATATGTGAAGTGAGATACTTTAACCCAAATTACATCACACATCAAGCAAACTTATAAGGAAGGTGAAAATAATGCAAATATGAATCAGTTTCACTTTAAAGATTCTACCCCTACAAGCAAACAACATTGGCCCAAATACAAAAAGAGTAAAAGAAATGAAATGAAACTAAAAACTTTCAGTCAACTTAGCATTGGCACAAGTTAATAACTCTAAAATTAAAGGTGCACACAAAGAATTCATAAGAACCATTCAAATCTGGAAATCAGAACAAGCAAATGAGAGAGAATTCATGATAGCAAACACAAAGATAAAAACTGGATAATATTTATAGAATTATTTATTTTTATTGTTTACTCCAAGTTTATAAAGTAATTTTGGCTCTAAAACTCCCCCCTTCCATAAAATGAAAATACTATCTTTTATAGAATGCTAAGGCCGCATACCCATCAGTCATGAAATATAAATGCATAAGAGATAAGGATAGTTATTCTTATTACAAAGTTTCAGAATACAATTGCTTTATTAAAGTGGATTGACCTATAGGCAAACATGCTAACAAAATAGTGTATGCCTTTACAAAAAATATTATGTCTTCAAAATGAGTTTTTAAAAGGTTGTTGAAATCATTTAAATAATTCCTCTATTCGTATGTTGGGATCCTTGATTTAAAAGCCATCAATTGCTTTTCAGGGTAAAATTTGACATCCACATGAATGTATTTGATGTCCCATAGATCATCAAATTTAAGTTTATATGTATTTTTGTCTAGGTTCAAATTTGATGTTCATATGAGCATTTTCTATTTTTAGTCAACTTTGCAATTCTATATCTTGAAGCGCAGAACTCACCAAGGCACTAAATATATAGAGAATGGACTTAATACCAAAAGAAACAAACCCATTAAATATGTTGGTCCTAAGAGATTTTAAAATGCACCTATAAAATACTAAAATGAGTTCTTTTTTATGATTTACCATGATGTCTATGTACTGGTCAAAAAAAGTCTAAAACTACTTGGGAGCTAAATTTGCATGTTCATAACTTTTGAGATGCTATGTCACGAGCTAAAACTTTATGAAAATGTTTCTTATATGAGGGTTAACAAACCCATTGACTATTTATCTTAAAGTTTAAGGGCATGAGAAATATAACTTGTTAAATATGTTCACTAGGCTCCGTTTGCACCCTAAAAAATTAGCTAAGTATGAGAAAAACTATGAAATGTCACGTGGAGGCTAACTTTGTATGCCCATAACTTTTAAGGTGCTAGGTTGTATGATCTCAAACTTTGTGAAAATATTTTTGTATGAGGGTTAACAAACCCATTTGACCATTTTATCTGATGTTGTAGTGTATGAGAGATATGACTTCACAAAAATTCCTACTAGGCTCTGTTTGGACCTAGAAAACTAATCAAAAATGCCTTGGAGACCAAATTTTCATGTCCATAACCATTGAGA
This sequence comes from Torreya grandis, assembly GCA_037957365.1. Taxonomy (NCBI): domain Eukaryota; kingdom Viridiplantae; phylum Streptophyta; class Pinopsida; order Cupressales; family Taxaceae; genus Torreya; species Torreya grandis. Next base: position 2,261,888 of record JARHVA010002829.1, read on the forward strand.
CACTTTGTCGCATCAGCTCAAAAAAATTTTAAATTTGTTCTTTGTATAAGGGTTAACAAACCCATTTAACCATTTGTCTTGAAGTTGAATAGCATGAGAGATATGTCTTGTTGAATATGCTCACTAGGCTTTGTTTGCACTCTGAAAAATTCATTGAGAAAAACTGTGAAATGTAGCTTGGAGGCTAATTTTGCATGCCCATAAATTTTTAAATGCTATGTCGTATGAGCTCAAACTTTTCAAAAACATTTTTTGTGTAAATGTGAACAAAGCCATTTGACCATCTCATTTGAATTTGTAGTTCATGGGAGATATGGCTTCATGAAAATACCTACTAGGCTCTATTTGGACCTAGAAAACCAATCAAAAATGCCTTGGAGACCAACTTTGAATTCCCATAACTTTTGAGGCACTATGGTGCATGAGCTCAAACTTTGCAGAAATATGCCTTATATAAGGATTAACAAACTTGTTTGACCATTTATATTGAAATTGAAATGCATGAGAGATATGGCTTGTTTAATATGCTCACTAGGCTCTATTTGCACCATGAAAAATTGGCTATAGAAAAAACTACAAAATGTGGCATGGAAGTCAACTTTTCATGCCCATAACTTTTTATTCGCTATATTTCATGAGCTAAAAATTTGAAAAAAATATTTTTTGTATAAATTTGAACAAACCCATTTGACCATTTCATCTTAAATTTCATCGAATGAGAGATATAACTTCATAAAAATGCATTCTAGGCTTTGTTTGGACCCAAAAAACCAGTCTAAAATATCTTGGAGACCAACTTTGTATGCCCATAACTTTTAAAGTGCTATGTCTCATGAGCTCACACTTTGAAAAAATATTTAGTATATGAGGTTTAACAAACTCATTTTACCATTTGTCTTAAATTTTAATTGCATAAGATATATGGCTTGTTGAATATGCTCACTAGGCTATGTTTGCACCTTAAAAATTTGGTTAAATATGAGAAAAACTATGAAATGTGGCTTAAAGGCTAAATTTGCATGCACATAAATTTTGAGGTACTATATCACATGAGCTCAAAATTTGTGAAAAAAAATTGTATAAATTTGAATAAACCCATTTGACCATTTCATCTAAAGTTACAGCACATGGGAGATATGGCTTCATAAAAATACCTACTAGGCTCTGTTTGGACCTAGAAAACTAGACAAAAATACTTTGGAGACCAACTTTTCATCCCCATAAATTTTGAGGTGCTATGTCACATGAGCTCAAAATTTATGAAAATATTCCTTGTATGAGGTTTAACAAACATATTTGACCATTTGTCTTGAAGTTAAAGCGCATGAAATATATGGCTTAGAGGCCAACTTTACATGCCCATAACTTTTGAGGTGCTATGTCACATGAGCTCAAAATTTTCAAAAATGTTTCTTGTGCAAATATGAACAAACCCATTTGACCATTTCTCTTTAAACATTCACATGTGTGAAATATGACTCTAATAAACTACCCACTTAGATTTTCTACCATCAGACTAGAATGTCTAGACGGACACAACGAGGAACCAACTGAATACCATGCACTTTCATACTTACTCCAATCACTCTTGGAACCCCATAGAGTTTTTACAACCTATCAATGGCCTTTATAAATTTACAAATGACACTTTAAATGAACTTATTTAACTTGACTTTCTACATACCAAAGTCTAGTAAAAGGCTAAATTAGGATTAAATCATGAAATTCGGGCATAGCTCATTCAAGGAAGGCCTCATCAAACCTATAACATGAACATAAAAAACAAATGCTAAAAAAATTAGACAGAGTTAAATTGGAACCATGAACTAATAACTCAGCCAGACCATGGTGTGGATGAGCTTCAAATTAAAAAATAATGTCTGAACATGCTAGTGACACTCTGATCAAGTAAATTTTCAATTTTAAGATACAAAATTGCACAATTTAACATAAGTGTCCCCATTTTTTAAAAATTTGGTTATGTTTACCTCAACATGCAGGATATCACCATGGGGATAAACCATGAGGCTATGGCAAATAGTCTATGAACAAATAGTCTCGAATGGGTGTAAAAGTTGTCCTTCATTATTTTGATATATCTTAATTGTCAGTTAAGAAGTTATGCATGAAAGAGAGAGTTCACATGTGGAAGTCTGCATGGAGCATGAGCTAGTTTGGAAGAGAATGAGCATGATCTTATCAATAAAGGCTTCTCTTAAGAAGCTTGATATAGACTATGTAATGTCCATTGAAGAGAACCTTCACCTATTTTAGAATGTTGTAGGCCAAAATGAATGAAAACATGTTGTTGAGAATTAAATTATGTGATATCCATTTTGTAAAGCGTGGATATATATATTTAAAAAAATTAACCCAAGACAGGAGGAGACTAGACATAGACTGAGTGTATGGAAGCGGATTGAACATAGTCCTAAATAGATAATAAGAACACCTCCACTATTTTGATAAGTTTATTTTTGAAGACATGGATAAAAAACAAAGAAATTGAGTTTGGTTCATGTGATGTTTGTTGGTCAAATTTCACTCCCAAGTTTGCATCTTTTAAATTTGGCCAAGTACAATATTTGGAAAAAAAATTGAAATGAGTATTTCTCATTGAGCCATAGAAAAAATACCAAGTGTTATTTCATTCAAAGACTTTGTTTTGGTCTTTTGGCCAAGTGTTATTTCCTTCAAGGGTTTTGTTTTAGGTTTTTTTTTTTTTTTTTTTTTTGACTAAGTGATTATTTCTTTCAAACTTTTCATTTGGAAAAGTGCTGAATTCTTTCAAATAATTTGTCCGAGACACTTTTTGAAGGGCAATTTTCAATTTTTTTGAAGAATTTTTTTTGGACATTTTGTCTGAAACAACTTTTCTAAAGGGAACTTTTCAACTTTTTTGAAGGTTTCTTTTGCATGAAAATGGACCAAACAAAAATTCTAAAGGGTATTTTGCAAATTTTATGAAGGGTACCTTGCAGCTGAAATGGTCCTCTACAAAGTTTCTAAAAGGTATTTTTTGGGAAAGTGTCCTTTCCAAATGGTCCATTTCACAAAGTCTGAAGGGCCAAATAAAAAGCTCAAAGGAATTCTTTCATAAATATATCCTAAATGAATTCTTTCAAAAAAAATGTTGAGACAAAAAGTGCCAAATTCTTGTGGAGAGAGTGCTCGAAACAATTTCTCCAAAGTGTACTTTTCTCAGGGAAGTATCCTCCCTAGTTTTTCTGAAGGGTACCCCTCTGCAGTGAAGAGGACCAAACAAAAAGGCCAAAGGAAATGTTTGGGAAAATTGTTTGAGACTAGTCATTTCTATTCAAATAAAGATGACGGCTCACAAAAAGTCAATTTTAAATGGCAGAGAATAGTCATTGCTATTCAAAAGACTTGGCAAGAAAATGAGAGTAGATGTGGAGGTAACAAATGGTTGAATCCTAAGAATCTAGTGCAGACAAAGCAAGCAAAATGAGTAGGTTGATGGTTTGAATCATTGCTTCCATGAAATTGATAACTATAGGTATCTAGAGGATAGATAGCAGTTAGAAAGAACATTTTTTAACTATCATCGTGAGTTTTATTCCCCTCAACAGTGTTATGAGTCAGCTTCTCTATTTTCAATTTTGAACACTCATGGATGGTCTTTGATAGAAGTAGTTTCTTGTGCCAGTCTTGAAGGTTTTATGCCACTTTCCACCATTCTCATGACTTGTTTTAGATAAGTAAACCTCCTAGCATGACATGGCTCACCCTATCCATCTCTATCATGCATCTGTAACTAATTCTCACATGTGGACACATGTCCTTTTGCCTCTTCAGCTTCTCTTCTCTCTTTCTTCCCCGAAGTTATATAAATTGAGCCATTTTTTACTATTATAAGGTACCACATTTTTGGTATGGTGAATTCCTATTAAAATGACATTACACTTTGCCTTTAAACATTGAATACAAGTCCAATTCTGAGTTATAAACATTTTGTCTAAGTGTGCAAGTGATGTATAGTGGAGCTAATTGATAGTATCATTATTACTCCCTTTATCATTCATGTTTAAGCAAAGGTTATAATGTTAATAGGTCATGTGAATTGTGTCAAACATACTAATCTCTCTTTCAAGTTTGCAATTGTATCTACGGTGTGCAATCTGACACTTAGGTTAAGTATCTTGTTGATTGTCCCAAGCATGTTACCTTCAATTTAAAACACTATGTTAGGATCTTTCAATGCATGGAATTGGTCTTGGAAAGCATTTTTTATTTGTATAAGTATGATAGTCTATGGGATATATTCTTGGTGAATCACCTCTCTAGCATAGTTTCCATTTTATGCAAACTCTTAACTCTTTTCATGAACAAGCATTAAGATAGGTGATAGATACTTAAAGAAAAATTTAGGGAGCTATCCCTTTCAATTCTAAAGATTAATCTCTCCTACAAGTTCCCAAAAACATTATAGATGATTCAATGTTGCATCAAATTGAATAAGCTTCTTAAAGAGTTTTAGGATGCATAATTTGATGACAACAATTTTGGCACACCTAGTAGGATAGTTGATCCTAATTATTTCCATGTCAAGGTGAATGTTGGCATTGACAAGTCAAAGGTTGTAGAAGTGTTCTTAATCCATCATTTGATGACTCTAAAAGGTGAGAACATCTAGTTATAGATCAGGTTTTCCATAGTATACTTCATGGTCCTCACTGGATCATCTTCTAGTAGGCTTTTCAATCAAGTCCCTTAGCCTGAAACTCCTCTTGAAGAACAACACCTTGAACCATTTCTAACCTTTAGAGATCTTGAAAAAGAATGTTTTGAAGAGGAATAAGATGAGTTTGAAGAAATAGTAGATCAAGAGGAAGAAGAAATGGCTAGAAGACATCCTTTTCCAGCCTTCAACACCTAAAATCCAATTAACCTTCCTACGTATGATCATATTCCTCCTAATGCTACCAAAATTCTCCCCAATTTCAATGGAGAGGGTCCTATTACCCCATCTAAACATATTAGGGATATTTCAAACTTTTGCAATTTCAAAAATATCACCCAAGCTAACATAGTTATTAGACTACTTGCCATATCTCTAAAGGGGAAGGCACTTGATTAGTATAGGACATTAAAAGGTGGTTGTATTACTAATTGGGATGGTTTTAGAAGTTGTTGGTAAATAGGTTCAAAAATAAGAGTAACCATACTTCACTAATTCACCAACTGAATGTGATAAAGAGAGGTCTTATTGAATCCATGGGAGATTTCAATGAGAGATTTCAAATAACATGGCATAGGCTACCACCTATTATGAGGCCTCTTCCAAGATTTGTATTCCCCACCTATCTTAAGGCTATTGGCATTGATGCATCAATAATGTTACAATCAATGGGAGGATTTACTTTAATTGAGGCATATGAGATAGCCATTAAAGCTGAGAATAGTTTGATACAATCTAGGAAATTACCTCCAAGAGTCTCCATGCTTTTGTTGTCTCATAATTCAATTTAAGCCCCAATCATAGCACAAGTTCCCAATACCAGTGTTAAAACTAAAATCACTCCCAAGAAGGTATATGATGTTATAGATAAGGATGAGATGATTTGGTCTTTGCAAGCCCAGCTCAAGCAAGCACAAATGTATGTAAGTGTTCCACCCAATCCTCAATATTATCCTCAAAAAGGCTATAGACCTCCACCCCAATACACTATCCAAGGAAGAGGATAAGGTCAAAAAGGTTTCAATAGGCATCCCAACACTTAAAATCTTAATTCAATTCCATCCACAAAGGTTTTTGTTCCAGTCCACACCAATCTAGTTCAAGGAGAGGAACATTTAGATCATTAGGGGCAATCTCAAGGTCATTTTATGCATAATGATGGAGAAGGTAATCAAGCTTTGGTAGCTCAAGAAGGAGCTACTCCTTATGTTACATTAGAAGAAGTGAATCTCATGCAAATGGATGTTCAAAGAGAAGGTAGTAGCCAAAGTATTGGTTTTATGAACTTCCAAGTGGAAGACAATTATATATTTAATCAAAATACATCAATTAAAGCCAACACAAGGGCTAAAAAGAGGGATTTATGAGATACTCTAGTAGCACAAGTGATTCCAATTAGTTCCTCTCCAAGGTCACAAAGTGTATGTACCAATGTAATAGATCCTACTAGTCACACTACTCCTCAAAGTTATTATGTGAACAAGGCTACCAAACCTCCAATAAAACAAGTTTAAACTCCCTCATTGCCTTCAATAATATAAGAAAAGATTAAATAATTCCTCTCTAAACATTATTGATTCTTTAAATAATACCAAGACAAGCATTTCTCTTTAGGAAGTATACATATGCCTGGCCAAAAGGAACTTCTACAAGAACAGCGTGTCAATATCAATGTAGCCCCTCAAGATCCAAGGTACCATGGTGTGGCTCTTGCCAATACACTAAGTCATGTCTTAGATCCCTATACCAAATCTCAAAATACTCCACCTTTCTACCTCACACTCATTGTGGGAGACAAATTGGTTCACAATTACATTGTGGATAGTGGGGCTAGTACCACGATTATGCCTAAGGTGGTTGCAGATAAGTTGGGGTCAAGGTATGAACCACATAGCAAGGGAGTGTTGGAACTTGATGGAACTCTAACCAAGATAGTGGGACTAGTTAAATATTTTAAAGTTTTTCTACATGATTATCTAAGCTTCCCTATTATGCAAGACATTGTCATGGTAGACCTCCCATCTCACTTTATTATTTGCTTGTCAAGGGACTTCACGGCTAAAATTGGAGGATATCTTTCTGCTGATTTGAATTTTCTAACTTTTAGAGCAAGGTATGGAGCCAAGGTGACCATAATAACATATCCCTTGGAAAGGTTTCATATTGAACCATATGTGAAGTCAAGTTTAAATCAGAATTGTGTGATTAGTGAAGAAGAAGAAGGCATCATAGAAGGTGAAGCATCCTCTCCTCTTGAAGGTATTTTTGACCTTTTCCTTGATGAATATGGTACTAAAACATATAATCATGATCCTTATACATATATGGAATAAATTTATTTGGGGACTTATTGTGTACATGAGGAAGATACTCCTATACCTCCAATTGCAAATGAAGATCATAAAGAAGAAGAGATATGTCCTACTTTGTCTAGTCATCCTCAAGATGAGAAAGTACTTATCCAAGATTGTAATGAGTACCATGTGGCCAATAATCAGTTCTCTCCATCTTTTTCTCTACCTAGTCTAATTAGTTTTCCTTCAAGTCATGCCATTGCTAGTTTTAAAGAATCTCTTGTTGGCTACCAAGAATACATGATAGAGCTTGATACTAGATATAGTGGTGATCAAGTAATTTTAAGTGTTTGTATTAGGAGCATAAGGAATGGGTTAAAATAAATAAAAAGGGAGTGGATACCTATAGAGGAGACTAATTGGTCAAATTTTACCTATGAGGTGCTTGAGGTTTGTAGCCTAATTTGCAATCTAGAAGAGAAATTGATAGCCCATGAAACCAATCCATCTTGGAAATCTTAAGATGCCCCAAACTCTTTGTCTATTGCCCAAAAATTCTCTTCTTGGGAGTCTATCCTAGAAAACAACCAAAATAAGGAAGAAACCATGGTGGAATAAGTCAACTTGTGTGAATAATATTTTGAAAAAGGAATAAAGGTTTCATATTGGTTGAATGATGAGAAGGATCTAACTCTTTGTGAAAGAAATTATTCTTGTGTTAAAAATGATACTTTAGAAGGACTTCTTTTGAATCATGAAGAAGAAATGTTTTCTCTCATTGTCCCTTTCCATGATGTAGATCAACCAAAAGAGGCTAGTTTATGTCATATGTTTAAAGACATATGCAATGAATATGAAATCCAAAAAGGGCCTACAAGTCCTATAGAACTAACCACAAGCCTTGATAAGCTAGAAGTTGGAAAATAGGTATGTGTTGAAGAATATTATCACCAAGAGAGTTTGGATCAAGATGCAACAATATATAATGATATTGGACCCCTTAAAGGTGAGTTGAGGATTGATTCTACAATCACTCATAAAGTTGCTTCTACCATCATCAAAAAGGAATTTAAGCATGAGATAATTCCAAATTTCCATGATACAATACTTTTTGGAGAGTTTGAAAAAGGTGTGATGATTGAGAAAGAAGATGAGATCTATCAAGGAGACATGAACTTACAACAGGTTGCCCTATATATGGACATGAAAATATGCTATGAGGAGATAAGAGGGCAACAATGTGAGACATGTTTCCAAAACTAAGAGGACTTCACCTACTTGGGAAATCTATTTGAGATGACTTCATCAAGTGACATGACAAGTTAAGGAACAAAGAGAAAATGTGAGTCATCTAGTATCGAACCCAAAATGAAGCACATATGGAATCCTCATTCATCTAATGAGGAGGTAAATTCAAGATACTCCCCTTTTGATCTAGGAATGGAGTATGATCAAGATGAATGTACATACTAGTTTTTTTTTAGTTTTGCTTTGTGTTCCCTAAGTGATTAGTAGCACAAGTGTGTCTTTGTTTTGTGTTTTACTATTGTCTTGTGTGTGTTGTTCTTTCCTTGTGTGTTTTATGTAATGTTAGTTATTTTGCGGTAAATCCAAGGTCTATTCATATCAATCTGAATGCTCATATGTGTGACTCCATTCCCAATGGAATAATTAGGCAACTGATCTTAGGCATAGAAGGCATGTCATCCCTAGGAATCAACAAGAATGTTGCTCAAATTTCACTCCCAAGTTTGCATCTTTCAAATTTTTCCAAGTACAGTATTCAAAAAAATTATTAAAAAGGAGTATTTCTCATTGAGCTACAGTAAAAATATCAAGTGTTATTTCATTTAGAGACTTTGTTTTGGTCTTTTAGCTGGGCGTTATTTCCTTCAAAGGTTTTTTTTTTGGTTTTTTTTTTTGACTAAGTGATTATTTATTTCAGACTTTTCATTTGTAAAAGTGCCAAATTCTTTTAGACAATTTGTCTGAGACACTTTTCGAATGGCAATTTTCAACTTTTTTGAAGGAATTATTGTGGACATTTTGTCTGAAACAAGTTTTCTGAAGGGCACTTTGAAACTTTTATGAATGGTAATTTTTCCTTTTGAATGGTCCAATTCAACTTTTTTGAAGGGTTCTTTTGCAATAAATGGACCAAACAGAAATTCTGAAGGGTAATTTACAACTTTTTTGAAGGGTACCTTGCAATTGAAATAGTCCTTTGCAAAGTTTTTTAAGGGTATTTTTTTGGTAAGTGTCCTTTCTAGATGGTCCATTTCACAAATTTTGAAGGGCCAAACAAAAATTTTGAAGGAATTCTTTCAAAAAGATAGCCCAAATGATTTTTTTTGAAAAAAATGTCGAGACAAAAAGTGCCAAATTCTTGTGGAGAAAGTGCTTGAAATAATTTCCCTAAAGGTTACTTTTCTTAGGGAAGTTTCCTCTATAGTTTTTCCAAAGGTTACCCCTCCGCAATGAAGAGGACCAAACAAAAAGGCCAAAGGAAATGTTTGGGAAAATTATTCAAGAATAGTCATTGTTATTCAAACAAAGATGATAGCCTACAAAAAGTCAATTTTAAACTATAGAGAATAGTTGTTGCTATTCAAAAGACTTGGTGAGAATATGAGAGTAGATGTGGAGGTAACAAATGGTTGAATCTTGAGCATCTGATGCAAACAAAGCAAGCAAAATAAATAGGTTGATGTTTTGAGTCGTTGCTTTCACAAAATTGACAACTACATGTGTCTAAAGGATATCTAGTAGTTAGAAAGAACATTTTTTAACTATCATCATGAGTTCCATTCCCCTCGGTAGTGTTATGTGTCAACTTCTCTATTTTCAATTTTGAATATTAATGGATGGCCTTCGATAGAAGTAGTTTCATATGCCACTCCTAAAGGTTTTATACCACTTTCCACCATTATAATGACTTGTTTTGGATAAGTAAACCTCTTGGCATGACATGGCTTTCCCTAGCCATCTCTCTCATGCATTCATAACTGATTCTCATATGTGAACACATGTCCTTGTGCCTTTTTAACTTCTCTTCTCTATCTCTTCCCCAAAGTTCTATAAATTGAGCCATTTTTTACTACTGTAAGGGACCACATTTTTGGTATGGAAAATCCCTGCTAAAATGACATTACACTTTACCTTTGAACATTGAATATAAGTCTAATTCTGAGTTGTGAACATTTTGTCTAAGTGTGTGAGTGATGTATAGTGGAGCTAAGTGATATTAGCATCCTTACTCCCTTTATCCTTCATGTTTAAGCAAAGATTTTTTTTTTAATAGGTCATGTGAAGTGTGTTGAATGTACTAAGCTCTCTTTCAAGTATGTAATTATATCTACAATGTGTAATCTACCCATTAGGTCAAGTATCTTGTTGATTGTCCCAAGCATGTTACCTTCACATTGAAACACTATGTTAGGATCCTTCAATGCATAGAATTGGTCTTGGAAATAATTGTTGCTTAGTAGAAGTATGATAGTCTATGGGATATATTCTTAGTGAATCACCTTTCTAGCATAGTTTCTATCTTATGAAAACTCTTAACTCTTTTCATGAACAAGCATTAAGATAGGTGATAGATACTTAGAGAATAATTCATGGAGCTAGCCCTTTCAATTCTATAGATTCATATCTCCTACAAGTTCCCACAAACTTAGAGATGATTCAATGTTGCATCAAATTAAATAAGCTTCATAGAGAGTTTTAGGGTGCACAATTTGATGACAACAATGTTCATTAAGAGACTTTTAACTCTTAAGCAAAGAAAGAGTTCATTTTATATATAGATCAAGCTAAGTAAAAAATACACAAGCTAATATGGTGTGTATTCTCTAGAGGCATTTGTAATAGGCACGTAGATCAAGCCTTAAATCTAAGAATACAAATATACCCATATCTGAGAGGTATGTATCATGAAAGGCATCTATTATGTACGACCTTAAGCCAAAGATGTGAGATACCATGTTTTCAAGGGAAGAAATACATATTTCTAAATATTTTAGGTATTTATAATGTGGGGATCGAGTATGTATTAAATCATTTCTTCTATTATATGGTGACAGATAAGGAAGAATGTATTTGAGTCTATATGTATTAATAAATAGAGAGATACTTGTGACTGTTTTATATTTATTGCCTTTATTTATTTTAAGGCTTGTGGTTCTATATAGATGTAGATAGTTGTAGGGTTATCATTAGAGTTGTAGATCTGTAAGAAGGTAGAACATTCCTTGAGATCATTATGCCCTTTAAGAAGTTTTACAGATACTCTTAATGGAAAAAAATTCTCACATACACAAAGAGAAAATATAAATGTTGGTGAAAGATGTTGTGAATAGGTTAAGAGCCTTCACTCTTAGATTTTAGCATGACATTATAGGTTCCCAAAAATCCATTCCTAATATAATTTGTTAACTATATATTTACATCATTTATAATGGATCAGATAGCGATTAAGCAATCCCAAAGACATATCCCAAATCGGTGAACTTCATTATTAGATTGTTATTTATTTTTCTTTCATTGATTTTTGGTTTCATTTTATTTTAGTTTAAAATTAATTAAAAGAACATTAGGATTAATTATTGGAATTTATAAAGCGACACTAATCAGGAGTTTTAAAAATGAGAATGAGTTATAGAGTTTTTTGGGTATATTTAAATCATTCCTAGAATATTCCATAACCAATTTCATTTAAATGGGAAAGTAAGAATTTAGTATCCATTTTAGAAAATATTTACCTAGTTTATAGATCATTGAGACTCCACAGGGACACTGAAAGATACCTCCAACATTAGTTTAAAATCCTTCATAGAATCTATCCCTTTCACCCACATGAAAATTGTTTTTTCTGAAAGAGATTTAACCAAGATTTAAAACCTTGGTTTGTCCTTTTTTCCCCCTTGTTGAAAATTAAAATCTTACCCAGTAATAATAAATCTCATCTTTTGTTCAAATGTTTTTTTCCATCTAGGCATTTCATCAAACACTTAACCTGCATCCATTCTAGAAACTACCACTGCATAATATCATCCTTAATTTAGTCCCTATGTTTTTTACCTAGGTCTGAGTGAAACCCCTTCAATAGAGTAAATCATGCTCTAATATTTTATCCTATGTTAATTACAATTTTTATGCACAAGAATTTTTTCAAACACTTTGATAACATCCAAAGTAGAATGGCTATCTACAAGGAGCATGTTTAGAATGAGGTCATTATTACTACCATGTAGATAAATCCCCCTATTATGATAATGGTTGAACTAAAAACATCACCCCTATCCTTGCTTGGCATATACATCCTTTCAACTAGATGATACATGACCACATAACTGATAGAGATGGCTTACACATTATCTTCCATTGTGCTCAAAAACCTAGTCAAGAAAAGGATGCCATTGTGTTTGTCATTCCCTTGTAGCAAAGAAAAATATGTCCCTGGACTCAACTATCCCTTACATCTTGGGGTTTGCCCAACTACCTCAGATCTAGGCTTGTCATATGTTTTCCCTAGATTTATGTTAAATCTACCTCAATTTAGAAAAAGGATCTCGATGACCTCCTTTCCTCTACCATTCTCCATAGTAAATGTAGGGTTGATAGCCCTCTTCTCCCCTAAATCTACTTATAAATCCCTCTAATTTTGTAGGTCAACAAAAGACACAACTAGTATATCCTCATGTCTACACTCAAATGACTCTATCATTATAATAATCGATGCTATGACCAATCCAAAAATCATCATTGTGCCATCACTATTAACCATCACATCGCTAACACCATCACTTGTGATTAGGGTTCACTGACTTATTTTTCAACTATCGAGCTCGATGGACTATCACTTCCATGGAGTTCTTACTTAAGCTTGTAATTTTGTTTTAACTTGCCTAAGTAATATTAATTAATTTTTATGCAATTCTTTTGAAATTGGTTACATACAATTAATGAAACTGGTCAAAATGTCATTTTATTGGGTCTTAATTTAACTAGAGATAAATTAGAAGGTAATGTTAGTTATATATGGACCAATATCCCATTTAGGACATTATCAACATAAAATAACACATGCATGTGTCATATGCTTTAAAATTAGAATAAAAAAGCAATCTAGAGCACCAAAATGCATTTTCATCATTTTATCTTAAAATGATTTGATAAAAATTAATAATCACATAAAATACATTGCCCTATTTAGGGATACATTGATTTTTACTTTGATTTGGTGCTCAATTTTTTAGCAAAGATGCAAGGCAAATATCCTCCATCATCTCTTACTCACCAATGAAACTAGGCTCATGATCCAATTCCATGCCTATCTTTTATCTATCCTATTGCAAATTAATCATAATAAACTACACAAATAAATGGCTTTTGGAGAGAATTTTGCATAATAAGTTTACACAAATGAAACTTAAAAATCATGGTCTTGGCCCTCCTATTTATAGATTTTTAGAATTGGTCAGAATTAACCATGACCATCCATCTTGATATCAATATGTGTGGCCATGAATTAATCCAATTTTATATAATTAATCCATAAATATTCTCATAAATATTTGGAAGGAAGGGGCATTAAAGAGACATGGGAGGTCTTAAGCCTGATATTTATTGCATTTATGGCTTATAGATGCCACCTCACAAATGATGTCATTTGATGATGCATATATTATGAATCAATTTCCAATTAATAAATATTCAATAATTTCCATGGAATTCTTACTTAAGCTCATAATTTCATTTATTTTCCTAATTCAGATTAATCAATTTTTATGTAATTCTTTAGAAATTGGTTGCACATAATTAATCAAATTGGTCAAAATGTCATATTACTAAGTCATAATTTAACTAGAGAGGAATTAGAAACTAATGTGAGTTGTTTATGAACCAATATCCCATTTAGGATGTTGTCAACATAAAATAACACATACACATGTCATGTGCTTTCAAATTAGAAGAAAAAAGCAATCCAGAGCACTAAAATTTTTTTTTGTTATTTTGTCTCAAAATGATTTGAGAAAAGTTAATAATCACATAAAATGCATTTCCCTATTTAGGGATACATTACCCTAAATTAGTGTTACCCTATTTATGGATACATTGATTGTCCCCTTAATTAGGTGCTCAAGCCTTTAGTAATGATGCAATACAAATCTCCTCCATCATCTCTTACTCACCAATGAAACTAGGCTCATGATATGAAATCCAATGGCATGCCTATCTTAAATCTATCCTATTGTAAATTAATCATAATAAACTACACAAATAAATGGCTTTTGGAGAGAATTTTTCATAATAAGTTTACACAAATGAAACTTAAAAATCATGGTCTTGGCCCTCTTATTTATAGATTTTTAGAATTGGTCAAAATTAACCATGACCATCCATCTTGATATCAAGATGTGTGGCCATGAATTAATCCAATTTTATATAATTAATCCATAAATATTCTCATAAATATTTGGAAGGAAGGGGCATTAAAGAGGCATGGGAGGTCTTAAGCCTAATATTTGTTACATTTATGGCTTATGGATGCCACCTCATAAATGATGTCATTTGATGATGCATATATTATGAATCAATTTCCAATTAATAAATATTCAATAATTTCCATGGAATTCTTAATTAAGCTCATAATTTAGTTTATTTGCCTAAGTAATATTAATCAATTTTTATGTAATTCTTTAGAAATTGGTTGCACATAATTAATCAAACTAGTCAAAATGTCATATTACTAGGTCATAATTTTATTAGAGAGGAATTAGAAGGTGATGTGAGTTGTTTATGAACCAATATCCCATTTAGGATGTTGTCGATACAAAATAACACATGCACATATCATGTGTTTTCAAATTAAAAGAAAAAAGCAATCTATAGCACCAAAATACATTTTTGTTATTTTGTCTTGAAATGATTTGAGAAAAATTAATAATCACATAAAATGCATTGCCCTATTTATGGATACATGAGCCTAAATTGGCACTTTTATATGACAAGCTCGAACCATTTAGTGTGTTTAAGTGATTTTGGCTTAAATTATGCATTTGATTGCATTTCAAGTAGGATTGACAATTTGAACACAATGTTGTTAGGAATTGGATGTCTACATTCTTACCCTATTTGATAAGGCATAATGAGACATTCAATAAAGCAACATTTTTTCAAAAAAAAGATTTTTTAAGAGAAAATTGGAAGTAAATGACCCATGATTCCTCCTTGAGATGACATATAGGGATGAATGAGAAGGATGGACTCTTAAAAAGAAAGAAAAAGGGAGATTAACCCATCGTACAAATTAAATCTAGATGAGATAATACTTTCATGTGTTGATTCCATCCATGATAAAAATATAATTAGAATATAATAGGCCCAAAAAATGTGGGGAATAGGAAGGATACAATCCAAAAATATAAGTGACACACTTTGACCACACCTAAAGCTAAGGTGCAAGCTACGTGCTTACAAAATGATCAATCTTGAGACAAGTTGCACATTAAAATATTTCTAGAATGAGGGTAAAATTTTACATAGCTTGGAATTAGAAGGAATAGGAGAATGTTTCTCTAAAGAAAGGAAATAATAATTTACTCTAGTAGGGTGGATTTGATTGGTTGATAAAATAATTTTTCCCTAGAAGGGTTGATTTTGATCACTGATAAATAATGGTTTGCACCTGTAGGAATGATTTAGAATTGTGACTAGTTCAAATGTTATTCCTCGATAGATATAATTGGCAATCATATCTTAAATATATAACCTAATTCATATATTAAAGATGATCGAGGGCAAACATAGAGGTGATGGTCTAATGATTGAAATAGACGTGAAAAAACAAGCATATGAAAATGCACCAAGTGATGAAAGAGATGAATAAAATAATAAAAGAAGATGGTCGAGCTGACCCAAGATACATGATTTATCCCAATGCTACCTACATAGTCTAAATATACCTCAAGCTAATGTATTTCACCCACAAGCAAGAGAGCATGGAATGAGTAATGAATAAAATTGGCATTGTTGGATTAGACTCAGAATGTATGCTAAGAGATGCACTCCTTGCATAGAGTTGAAAGTGAGATAAGCCATTGGTACCTAATTTCATTGGTGCACTTGAGATCTGATCATTGGAGCTGCATTGACCTTGAAACTTAGAACCAAATCACATAGTGCTTGCTATAGAAAAATTAAATTATGCATCATAAGTATGAGTGACATATAATGACATTGCATTTCAATTATGATGAACCAATTCAAATGTGAATATTTACAACTAAGGATAATGATAAGAAATATCAAAACCAAAGTTACAACTATTTACATTTAAATAAAAAATAAATATAAAGATAAAGATAAAGATAAAAATAATACACAAATGTAACTTAACTCAAAATCGAGATATGAACAATCAAGATTTAAGCAGGAACAAGAATGTAGAAAAAGTAAGGAAATAATAAATTAATAAACA
This sequence comes from Torreya grandis, assembly GCA_037957365.1. NCBI lineage: Eukaryota > Viridiplantae > Streptophyta > Pinopsida > Cupressales > Taxaceae > Torreya > Torreya grandis. Next base: position 2,278,362 of record JARHVA010002829.1, read on the forward strand.
TAAAATCAAGATATGAATAATCAATATCTATGTGTACTATCAAGATGTTCTTGGAAAACAAAACAAATAATAAGACAAAATAGCAAAACTAAAGACAAAGAAGAAACAAGAATAAATGACAAAAGAAGAGAAATAAATAAATGAAGAGTTAAGAAAACATAACAAAACACCAATAAAAATCAAATAAACACACAAATAGTAGTTAATCATAATGTTAGTGCAGTTTGAAAATAATTATTCAAGCATATGTATTAGAGGCGTTACTTTCCACCATAGTGTAACAAGAACAAGGACATAAAGTTACCTTCAAATGATAGGGAAACAACATAGAATAAAAATATGGGGGAAGAGAAGAAAAGGAAGAGGGTGGCCGAACTAACTTCAAATATACAAGACAAGTGGATGTTGCCTACATAGTTTCATGGGCACAAGGTCCAACATAAAATTCAATCCAAATTTAGTTCTCCTAAGAAATGGGATAGAAGAAAAGTGATGATAAGAAAACATGATTGATATTGTAGAGGAAAAAGGAAGTGGTCTTGAAGAATGGCAAGTGTGTGGGAGGATTACTTTCAAAATGACAAGAGCATGGAGACTAGAATAGAAAAAATAATAAGATAATGTTTTTGTTCTTTTTGTTGATAATTTTTTTATGTTTGTGGGATAATCAATAGAAATGAAATATGTATGAAATGTCCAAGGAACTACCTAGCTGAGGAGATACACATCCACGGGTAAGATTTCAAACAATAGATAAACCGATTACAATAGTCCATGCTCACAAATAAGTGAGAGTGAGGTCCTAATAAGGCAACAATGCCTACCAAACAATAAAATAATATAATAGTATGCATCATAAGATAACTCTGAAGAACCATCCAGTAGGCAAAAATCCTAAGTAAATGTACTTGTGTTCACTTGTATGTAGAAAAGGATACAAAATACTATTCCTACTAAATTGCTTTGTAGAATTGGTGTTGAATGTGTCCATAATGCCTATGAGTCATAATGAAGATCCTAATTGGTCAAGGGATAAAAGTGTTTAATTTACAATGCCCCAGGGTATGAAAATAATATGGTTTTAAACAGAATGGTCTGGAATGAATATGGTCGAAAAGAGGATAGTCTAGGGTAGAATAAAATGAGGTTCTCAAGGAGAATGATCTAGAATGAATATGGTCTAATATAGGATGTTATAGGTTCAAATAAAATATGTTTAGAGTACCAAAAATCCAAAGCTTTCATTGTCTAGATTCATGACAAGAATATGGTTCTTGAAAAAATGGTCAAGGGTAGGTCAAAATAAAGAATATAGTCCATAATGGGATGGTTCAGGATATAATGGTAGGATAAAATAACTTTATCACAAGTTGCCCCCAAGTAAGGGGTCTTGTAGACAATAGTTCAAAGCTATTAATCATAGAACTACTTGAGATGCATAATGTTCATAGGATCTGGAATTTCTTCACCATTTGGAGTAGCTAGTTGGTATGCCCCTGATCCATAGTTTATCTTGATAACATATGGTCCCAGCTAATTATATTGGAGCTTACCTTTTTTTTTAAATTTATCATTTATGTTCTTTTGGTTCTCTTTTAAGACCAAATCACCAATCTCAAACTCCTGAGGGAGAATGTACTTATTGTAGCTTCTCTATAATATGTTCTAATAGGCCTACAAGTTTTATAGGGTAGCCAAATATTTACCATCAAGGAGTTCTAGTTCTTGTAACCTTGAGAATCTATATTCTTCATTATCTTTAATATGCTCAAAATATACTCACAATAAATTCAACTTGATCTCAATCAGGATAATAGCTTATGTGTCATAAACAAGGGAGTATGGAGTGGCTCATGTAGGAGTTCAATAATTGGTTTGATAAGCCCAAAGGGTAGAAAAAATTTATGAGTGCCAATTATGGCCAGCATCATTAACAATTTTCCTAAGAATGGATACAATGGTTTTGTTTGATGCCTTGGCTTTTTTGTTGGCTTATGGGTTATATGGTGTGGATTTTTTATGCTTGATTTTTAATTTTACACAAAGGTCTTTTACATCTATATTTACAAAGGATCTGTCATTATCAGATATAATGTGAGCTAGGATAAAATATTGACAGATGATATGGTAATGAATAAACTTGGAAATCTACCTATTGGTGATGTAATTGAGAGGAATGGCCTCAATCCACTTAGTAAAATACTCGATGGTAGTTAAAATGTGTTTATGGCCATGTGAAGATGTTGGATTTAATTTTTTAACGAGATCGAGGCCCCAAGTAGAAAATGGCCATGGTGTTATGATTGACTATAGTGGTAAGGAAGGTGTGTGTAGTAAATTTCCATGTTGTTGATAAAGAACACATTTATCCACATAATTTCAAGCATTTGTCTCCATTTTTAGCGAATAATAACCTCTTATGAAGATATTTTTAGCTAATACTACATCATTGGTGTGGGCCCCACACATTCCTTCATGAACCTCCTTAAGTACTAGTTTGGATTCTCCTAAAGATAAATAATGAATTAGCATTCAATCATAGCCTTTACAATAAAGCATGTTTAAAATGTGGGTATAAAAATCTATGCAATGAAGGAAACATTTTTGTCAGTTATTGGATAGGTCAAGTGGAAAAACATGATCATGGAAATAATTATAAAAATCTTGGAACCAAAGTAGTTCAAGTGTGGGATTGGGACCAATAATGGTGCATACCCTTTCTAAATTTGTAAAAACATGTGTAGGTTGTAGAATATTTTATATAAAAATATAATACTCTTGAACATTTCTTTCAATCTATATAATCAACCCAATTGTTGTCATTGCATTAGTTGATCTATTGTTGGCCCTTGGTACTTGTTCAAACTATAGAGATTTAAAATAATGTTTAAGATTATCTATAATTCACTTGTAAGGTAAAAGCTTATCATTTATAATTTGATATTGATTATTGGTTTGATTAATAATCAATTAAGAATCACCATAAACCATTAAGTGTTGTATATACTATTGTACTACAAGATAAAGTCCTACAATAAGTGCCTCATACTCAGCGATATTATTAATACAATGAAAATTAAAGTGAAATGCTTTGGGGATTCAACCCCCTTATGGTGTAATCAAAAAAATTCCAGATCTAGATCCTTGAGAAGTGAAGGAACCATTAAAATATAATTTCCATTATTCAGGTTTAGGCTACACTTGTTCCACTATCATGATATAATCATCTGGAAAGTTAAATTTGAGTGGTTGAGTATCTATAATAGGGGATTCTAAAATTTGATCGGAAATAACATGCCCATTGATAAATTTCTAATTATAATACTCAAAATCAAAATTTCTTAGGAACATGACCCATTTAGCCATGCATCTTATGAGAGTTGTTTTGGATAATATAAATTTGAGAGGATCCATCTTAGCGATAACAATGGTTTTATTATTCAGCATATAATGTCACACTTTTTGAGACATAAACACCATAGATAAACATGCCTTATCAATAGACATATAATTGTGTCCATAATTCAGCATTGTGTGGCTTAAATAATAAATTGCATGTTATTTACCTTGATCATCATGTTGGACCAAAAGTGCCCCCAGTGCATGATCAGTTGCTAAAATGTATAGAAGTAATGGTTATCTAGGTGTTGGTAGTCTAAAAAGTGGTGGGTTAGCCAAATATGTCTTAAGATTTATAAATGTTAATTTATAGTCTTTATCCCATTTAAACATGACCCCTTTCTTATAGAGATGTGTAAATGGGTGGCAATTATCTGCTAATTGAGAAATGAACCTATGAATAGATTGGATCTTTCTTTGCAAGTTTTAGAGTTATTTAAGATTTGAAGGTGGAAGTATTTACACAATAGCCTTGATCTTAGTAGTATCAACTTCAATCCCTTTTTGAGATAGAGTAAACCCTATAAGTTTCCTTAAAGTGATGCCAAATATGCACTTCTTAGGATTCAGGTAAACTTTATATTCATGAAGTCTCTCAAAGATTATCCATAGAACATCAAGATGTCCAGCACGTATTCTTGATTTATATAAGATATCATCAACATAATCCTTAACAATATCATGAATCATGTCATGGAACTTGATAGTCATGTCACACTAATAAGTGACTCCAACATTCTTTAAGCCAAATGGCATGACTTGATAACAGAATGTTCCCCATGGAATGGTGAACATAGTCTTGTGTTAATCTTATTGGGCTATCTTGATCTGATTGTATCCATAAAATCCATCCATGAGGGTAAAATATTGTACCTAATATTAAAATTTATAATCATGTCAATGTTGGGTAGATTAATTTCCTCTTTAGAGCATGTTTTGTTGATATCTCTAAAATCTATACAAAGGCATATACCCTATATCTTTTTACTGACTAGAACTATGTTTGATATCCATTCGGAATAGTCCAGTGGTCTAACAAAGCTTGATCCTAAAAAATTCTCCAATTTGGATTTTACTAATAGATTAATGCATGGATGCGTCTTCTTTAGTTTATATTTAACTATCTTAGCATATGGATGAATAACAAGGTGATGAACAACCAAGTAAGGGACTAAGCCTAGCATATCTAAATATGCCCATGCAAAAATATCAAATAAATCCATCAAAATGGATATAATGTGTTTATGTTCTACTTCAATAAGGGAAACTCTAAGGTAATAATTTTTGGATCATCATATGTTTGCTAGTTCACTTTAATAGTATTTTTTACAGGGAGCATAGAGCCATCTTCAATAATAGTAGGTAATGTGTGATCATGATCATCTTCTTGTACTACAATTTCTTGTTGTTCCTCCTAAAGCTCTGTATAATGTGATGAATTTGAATCCATAATCTTAGGTAATGACCAAGTAGTAAATATCTCCAAAATATCAAGATCAATATGCTCAAAAAAAAATTGTTGTTTGAAATATATGTTTGTACTAGCTATAGAGATAGGACTTGATGGACCTTGAGCATCCTTTGGGGTTGAGAAAACTTTCTTATCCAAGAGCACCATAAATAGGTTTTCACTCAAGGGATTATCTTTTTCTTTACTTTTTCCTTAATCAACAAGCTCCTAAAAGAGTTTTTCACCCAAATATATCGATGTTTTATCATGTTCATGACCAAGAAAGTTTGCTTGCTCTCTAAAGTAATTAAAAATATCTAATGAAAAATCAAAACCTTGTTTATGATCACCAATGGGAAATCCATCTCTAAGGCCCATATGCTCTATAATTGATTCTTCATTCCAAAATTCATCAAGGTGTATGACCAAATTTTGTTAGTCCTAATCAATGAGTTCAAGATGGTAAAGGCATAGGGAACAATGGGGTGTTATAGTCATAATGGAATTTGAATCAAATAAATATAAGTCAGCAAGCTCATCGAAAAGGATATAATGGGATGTTACATCACTGCTAGGAGTCTCATCACTAGTTGATTTAAAATAATCACTATCAAAAGTAATGAGGTCACCCATAAGTGGTATAAACCTAAGACCATGATTCAAATTAGGTATTCCAAAAAATAAAGGTTCCAGGATTTCTTGAGCTTATGGACCAAGGCCTTTTCCTGTATAATCAAAATTATCCATGATCTAATTAGGGATAAGATATTTTGGATTCTAAAAATAATCAATGATACCATCAGAATATAACTAGTTTCCTTTAATGACAGCCTCTCAATCCTATTCTGGCAAAGTAGAAGGTACAAATACCATAGGTGGAATCCATTGTTATTTATTCTATTTCCAAATCAAGTTGGGTCTATTAGGGATTTTTGAAGCTTTGGGTTTACTAAATGTTTTAGGAGACTATGGAAACTTAGTAACATGGAAGGCATCCTTAAGATGGTACGTGGAAATGCCCACATCTTATATAACAACCTTTTTTACAAGAGTTATGGGAAATGGAACAGTGAAAGTGGATGCAAGGTTATGAGGGTTGATATAATTATATTTTGGTGGATGTAAAACTATTTCTTTTTTCTTATTTTTTAATAATTCAAAGCCAAGATAATAATTTAATTACAAAACTCAACCTTAAGGTGTTTACAATACTGAGAAGGTTGTATATTGACAAGAATAATGACCTCAATCTATCATGGGGAAACTTAAGGCACTGATACAAGGTAGATGGAATGGCCTATACTTCATGGATCCAAGGATGACCAAGAAGTATGTTATAAGGGAATTAAATATCCATTATATATAACAATATATGGTGGGAAATAGACCCATCAATGATTGGCAAATAAATTGTATCAAAAGACTCCCTCTTAGCATTGTCATTAGCCTTTATGGTGATCATCTCTAGCTGAATATCCTTTATGTGTATCCCAATATCTATATTAGTTTGAGGGACACTATGTTTATCCCTAAACCATTATCTATAAAAACCTATTTGATCCTATGGTTTTTGATGATGGCCCTAATATATAGTGGGTTATTATGGCTAGGACTAAGGGTGGACATGTATTTTTGATCAAATGTGAGTTGTGAAAATGAATAAAAATGTCCTATTAGTGTTTGTAACTATTCAATATTAATATCATTAGGAATAGTGGATTGTTTCATAAGGTTGTTCAAAATAGTTCTATGGACTTTAGACGTATGTAAGAGATCCAAAATAGAAATCTATGTAGGGGTTTTACTTAGTTGGTCTGATGGACTATAAGGATTTTCAATAGTAAGATGAGATGGTTTAGCCTTTCTTGGCATATTATTAAGCTTTAGATCTAAAGGCACAATTTTCACATTGGGTTTAGTGGAAGAAGAGGGAAAAGGACCCTGAAGGGTAACTCATGAGCATATAGTTGTGATTGTGGAATATAGAGGTGAAAAAGATCCATTATAATTAGAAAATGAAGGTAAAGAGCCTTAAAGAGTGACTCATAGGTATATAGTTTCATTCAAGTAATTTTGAGTTGGAAAAGAGCCATTATAATTGGAGGAAGGATGAGGCCCAAAAATAGTAACCAATGCAAATGGAGGCATAACAGGATTATGTGAACTCGATGTAGCATTACTTGAGGGAGAGGGTGTTGACCCTATAATAATGGGTCTAGTACTATGAGGAGTACAATATGGTTTATAGGTTTGAATAGTAACAATGGTAATTTGGTTTGTAAAAATGCATCCCATGATGTTTTTATAGTCATAAGGCATGTATTTATAACCCAAGTTATTAGCATGGGTATTTTGATCATTATTATGCTCATGTTGATTACAATTTTGACCTTGAGTCTCATTCTACCTATGATTCTATCTGTGGTTCTGATTGTTCCTTGGTGATTATTGATTATGTTAATGAAATGGATCTTTATAGATTCTCATATCCTGATTAGTGTCCTATGGAGCTAGTTTGATCTCAACTTCACCGCTCTCGATTGGATATTCAATAAGGTATCATAATTGGATACAATAATACACACCATGACCATTAACAAGATGGAAGTTATAAAATTCATTTTCTCAATATTAATATGGTTGAGTTGGTTTGCGGGTAATGGCCTTGGTATAAGACATATAATCAAATTATCTTCTATGAGATTTTAGAACATTTCCTCAACAAGACTTAATAGTTTACTAAAGACTCTAAAATTATTATTTAATACCCTTCATGAAGGGACTCTTTGAAAAGTGTTTGGTGGATTAGGGTAGTTAATTATACATTTGGGGCTGGCAGAGCCTACACTATTTGTATATGTCTTACTTTAGTTACTCCATTCCCTACCATGTTTTTTTTCTTATTAAAACCCTTAGGTTTCTCTATTACAACTATTTAACTAAGAGATTAGGTTTGATTCAAATTTCAACCCTATGAATAAATCTTGATAATGCCTTTTATAATAAGTTCCTTCTCAATTTACACACCCTTATCTATAATTTCATCAAATGTGTTCACATAATCAAGCCATAGATTGTACACTACCTCAAGGTATAAGTTATATGTAAAAATGTCCACCAACTATTTGTTTCAAAAATTATGTTGAAATCATCCAATTAATGCTCTCCACCTTTGTAGCTATGTTGTGAAGCTTTCTCCATCTCATTAGTTGGCTTTGCATAAGTCAACAATGGCTAATTCATGATCAATGTTGTAAGAAAAGTGGTTGACAAAATTTTTAGATATATCATTCTAATTTGCAACCAATCCCTTGGGTAACTTAAGGATTTGGTCTAAAGGTTATCCCACTAAACTTTGACAATCAAAGTAAGAAAATACTATTGTAAGCTACCTATTGGCATAATACAAAAAATGCCTAGATGTGTTCATGAGGGTCACCCTTCCCTTTGTATTTGTCAGATTTGGGTGCCTTAAAATGAAGTAGAAAGGGGACTTGGATAATGCTCAAATTGAGTGAATATGGACATGTCTTATCAAATTTGTACTTTTTATTTTTTTTCTTATTTCCAAGTGTGAGACAATATCTTTTATAGAGTTCCACTCTTGCATGTTTGGTGTATTCATGGGTAGAACATAATTCTATTAGGGTGGTATGCTCCCCTATTATGTGTATTTGTTATGGATATACACCTTATGATCCACAACTTTGTTTTGATTCACTCTTTGAGTTGAACGAGTCATTGATTTCTAGGTTGATTAACATTCCTTGAATTTGGTCATCTTAAATAAGTGTTATTTTGATTTTAGGGAGTATGTGGTCTATTCACCAAAGTATGTGTTGGTTAAGATGAACTAGCCAAATTGTTTTGGATAATTCCTTCAATACGTACTAAATTTTTTGGTCTTTCACTCTGTAAAGGAACAAGAGGTTATTGATGATTAAAAATGTATGTTCTATGTCTAGTGAACCATGTTGCATAACCTCTTGGGACTTAGGTTGTTCGATTGAGACATCTTGATCCATCATTATTGTGTTCTCAACTAAAGTTTGTTGCATTGGTTCAAACATATTCCCTTGTTCCTTAGAAGCATCATTATGTATTAAATTAACATCTAAAGATTTTTTCAAGTCCATGATAATTTGGTCTACATATCATTGAATTATATTTTTTATCTTTGTGACAAGATCTTGATCATTAGGATTTGAATTTATGAGTATTTCCTTGCCTTTTCTATAAGAATCAATGTTTGTTTTTGTAATTTTAATGAATAATTGTTCTCATTATTATTATTCTACCCTAACCAAGGTATGTGATTATTCTATAAGAAATTTTGATGGCAATCTAGTGCCATATTCAATCAACCTTAGGAGTGATTCATCTTGTCCACTGTGGGTTTATATTCCAAATAATCTTCCTTAGATCCTATAGTCATGGGAATGTCCTCAAAGACCACAAAATTATCTTTATCATCATAAAAGTGATCCTCCTCATAGATAGGGTTGTAAGAGACCCCAATATGAGTGTACCTTTGAGTCATGTATAAAAATTTTTGCTCTCTATGTTTTATAAGATTTGGAAAATTTTAAAAAAGTGTTTTTTTATTTTCACCAAACAAATGACAAGGCACAAAAGATACTATAATAAAATAAGGTGGTGTAGTACCACATAATTTATAATAAGTGTTCACAAAATTACTCAACCTTGGGTAGGGTTGAAATCATATAAATTGGAGGAGGTTATGATAGCTCAAAGACATAAGTGTAAACTATTACACCAAACATAGGTTGAGAGATACATCAATACCATAAAATCTAGTTCAACTTTGATAATTTGCTACTAAAAAATTAGAAAAAAGACCTTAAAATTAGGAAGTTGAAAATGCGAACTAAGAAACTCAGGATGTGAAAACATGTGAGAATTCCTAAGTATATAACTAAGACCAAATAGGTATCACAATTCCACCATATGGTAATAGGAGATAGAATAATATGTGTTATATAACTTAGAACGTAAGTGACATATAATATGGCCTAAGTTCACAATGATTAGATGATTATGAATTTATAAATGGCCTTCAATCCAACTAGGGAGTTGTACCCAAGTTAACTCAAGTCAAGTGAAAATGGTAAACCAATTTAACACCTTGACTCAAAACTTAGAAAGGTGAGATTATAAATTTTAATTAAAAAGTGAAGGATTTAAAAAAAAATAAAAGGGTTTGACTCAAATGGGCAGCATAATTGTTTGTTTAGATAAGATGAACACAATGTTTAAGATGATGATTTGAGTAAGGGAAAAGATGATTTAGATTTAACCACAGTAATGCCTCTTTTTTCAAGAAATTATGGATAACAAATGTGTTTAGTTGTGATGTTTTTTGTTCACAAACAAGTTTTAAACTCAAATCAAGACCATGTAATTAAAGGAAAAGACCAAATATAAGTAAGTAATTGTCCTAAGCCCTAAACTAACAAGGTTGCTTTATATTATTGAAATCCATCTATATACATGCTCTTGGGAGGATTTTAAGTGTTAATCCAAAAAATAAAAGTGCATGAAGTAGTACAGTTTTTACACCCCTCTTATCCTAAGAGAGTGTATGATGACATGGACCTTTGGGCTACTTGCCCTGCATCAACAATATGTCTATGATAAGTGGGGTTATTCTAAAAGTTAAATTTTTGACCGTCTAGATGGTCCCAAGTGTGGATAATGCTAAATATGTCTCATGTTAATTAATTTCATACCAATTAACTTATTATGCAAAGGTCTATTCCTTTTCATAGTGATTTTATTCATGTACTACTTAGTGGAATCCCCTAGTTAACTAGACCTGGTTCAGATTTTCATTATAAAAGGAGAGGTTAGCCATTCAACCCCCTAGCTCTCATAATGTGCATACCTTAATTTATATACCCCACCATGGATTGAGGTTAAAATAATGCCAGGAGATGAAACCTTGAGTTAAAGATTCCCTAAAGAACTCATGAAGAAGTTATGAACTCCCCTCCACAAGTTAAATTACATAAAATAAATGATCTAAGTGAAAAGACTTTAGAGGTTGATTTTAGATCACCTAAGACATATAAGTTTTAGGGAGAGCCTAGATAAATTTATTTTCATGCCTTGGACAAAGGCACAAGCACAATAAAAAGGCACTTTTGGTCACCCAATTTAACTAAAGGGGATGGGGGAGAGCATACACACACTCTTCATTTTTATCAAAGAACAAACAAGTAATAGATGACTTTGCATAAAATAGCACACTTTTGAAAAGATTTTAATTTAAGTGAATGTTAGTTTTAAGCACCAAATTGAGATATTGAGTGAAATTCTTGGCCCTTTGGCCTTAGTTTACAAAAAAATTGAAAATTTTCACAAAATAATTAAACAAACCATCTAAGTTTCTTTTAAACACCAAAGGGAAGGTTTAGACTTAAATCATGCTCAAATTTTGTCACTTTTCCATAAAGTTCCTACAAAATTTAGAGAGTTTCACCCTAATTTGAAGCACAATTGATAATGAAACAAGAAAGTTTTGAAATCTTGTTCTCAGGTTCTCTATTTTTAAAACACAGAGACTGATGTCAGTCAATAGTGATTGATGTTAGTTGCATCAAGACTGATGTCAATCATAAAAGAACCAATGCTAATCAAAAAATATCAATAACAGTCACCTGTGAACCCTTAGTCAAAAAATATTTTTGACAAAAAACACTTGTTAGCCTAAGTTAGGATAAAATCTCAAGAAAAGCTCTAGATCATGCAAATAAAGTTTAGACAGAGACTTAACTCAAAATGACACCCTATAATTTTGAATAAATCTCTAAAATTTGGTTTTTATATCATATTTTCCTTACAACCTAACTGATGTTGGTTACACAAAATTGATGTCAGTCATTGTGTGACCTGTGTGTCAACAAGAAAATCAAAAACATGAGAAAATAATGCTAAAAATTAATTTTCAAGGATTTTTAAGAACTTTTAGATTTTCTAAGAATTCCAAAGTGTCTTCCTTGCTTGAATAGGATACATGGTCCCACTATAAATTTTAAGATGTAGAAATGGATTACAAAGATAGTTAGATCAAGCATTAGTTAAGAAAAACAAGAAAAATGCATAAATAACATAACAAGTTAAGCCACTCCTTCAAATGAGGTTTGGAAAATGACAATAAAGAGAAAATGAAATAAAGCACATATATTACCTTCTCAAGAGCATCCCACCATCCAAATATGGCTCAAATATGATTTTCCCCTTGATTTAGTGCTCAAATATTTAGCAATGATGCAAGGCAAAGCTCTTCCATCATATCTTGCTTATCAAAGAAACTAGGATCATGATATGAAATCTAATGTCTTGCCTATCTTGAACTTATCTTTATACACCATAAATTGGTCAAGAAACCACACATATCATGTCTTTTCATAGGAGACTCCAACTAGAGAATATGAGCTTTTTTCACATTTGGCCATGTCCTTTATTTTATTCATTTTGATCTTGTTATATGCTTAAGTCACCTTTTTACCTATGCCCGATCATCCCAATCCTTTCAAATAGTCATTTCACCTCAATCAAGTTAGATTTTTTGTCTTCTTTCCATCCCCCTAGGTCTTAGGACTATAGGACAAGAGTGTTAGGGTTGGCCAACAGCGTCAATGCCACTAGTGTCCATTTATAACACTCTTGTCTAAAGCCATTTTCACCTCCAATGATCAGTTTCCTTGGCTCAATAGGTCCTAGCCAGTTTCTTAGCTTCATCCTTAATTTTTCCCATGTCAACCAAATGTAAATAAAGCTCCCAAATTTGAAATAATGAGTTTCTTATATAAAGGGATTCACAAGGTATTTTATATCTAGAACTTAATACTTTGGCACATTAGACATAATAAAAATTAGTCAATAATATAGCTCAGCATTCTACATCACACATAGACTTGCATGCTTGATCAAGAAAGGGCCTAGGAAAAATTCATTCTTGCATCTATCATGTGTGTTAATTATGCACATTCCCTAAGGGAGAACTACATTTGATTTAAGACCCTAGCTTGAGGGTTAATGTCGGTAGTGATTAGGATAGTAGGGGTTCTAAAGCATCTGATAATTCTTCTCCTAACCCAGTTTTTCCTCTTTTTTCTTTTTATGCATTTATTTTTTATGTGTAGATGAATATAGGTCTTAGACATTAAAATGGACCTATAGTGAGATCTATTAACTTTCAACCTTCAAAATTTGGTACATAGGCTCACACTGACCTAGTGAACAAAACCCAAAAATATCTAATCCTCAAGACAATAGAGGTAGAGGATGACTATAGCATTGGTGTCACTCCTGTCCAGTTTTGGTGCTCCTATCCAATCACAAAATGAAGGCCAAATCTAGATTCTAGATAGCGTCCCAGTCTTACATCTCAATTTCTAGCTCCTAAATCATTCATTTTAGTCTATTTTTAGATAATTTTACTTTTATTATTCATGTAATTTACTTGATAAAAATCTATATTTTACCATATTAAACTAGATTTTTCCCCTTACTCCACACCCCTTATTATTCAATAACTAAACACCAGTTTCCCAAAAATAATAAATCATTTGGTGAACCCAACTTACTTTGAACAAATCTAAAACCCTAAGCACCCTTAGGGTTTTTCCTTCATACATTACGTAAAAAATATTCTCAAAATTTTGATTTTTGTATAAATTTTTATGCATTTATCCTATTTAAAATTATTTTTAGAATTTAAAATTATTGCATAATTTTCAAAAATTCTAAAACCCTAGATTTCCAAACTAGGTCCTCAAACCCTAAGCCTCCTTATAAATTTTAGACAAACATTTTGGAATTTTTACAAATTCTTTACTTTGTCAAAAATAATTTCAAAATTTTAATATTAGTAGTTTTCTTGTGCAAAAATTCAAATTTATAATTTTTGTATAAATTTTGTGCATTTATTCTATTCAAAATTATTTTTAGAATTTAAAATTATTACATAATTTTCTAAAATTATAAAACCCTAGCCCAAAACCCTAGATTTCCAAACTAGGTCCTCAAACCCCAAGTTTTCCTCCCTTACAATTTTTATAAAAATACTTTGGAATATTTACAAATTGTTTGGATAGTCAAAATTATTTTTGAAATCTTTATGTTCATAATTATTTTTGCATTTATTTTCTTAATATTACTTTTTAATATTCTCTTTTGTGAAAGAAATAAAATGGCCACTAAGGCACTTCTTCCCTCTCATCTCGTAGATCAATTTTTAAAATTTTCACATATTATGATAATGAATGGACAAATTTTCAAAATTTCACATTAACTAAAAATGTGGCAAATGAGTTCATTTACAATGAAGATAACTACTATTGTTTCAATAGAGAATATGATGATATAAGTGATAGTGATAGTGAAGTACAAATAAATATATCTTCTTCTCTCAAACCTATCTCTTTTATTCCCTCTTTTAAAGAAAATAATTTTGATAAATGGGAAAGATACTTTTCACCTCATTCTCATATGCACAATGCACCAGTTGAACAAATTAATCATGCACTTCCAAGTGAACCTCTTATTGGTGATAATTTGCTTCCATGTGAACCTAATATGTCTCTCTCTTTTGCTAATTCTATGTTCAAATTACAACAATATAAACACAATATAATCAAATTGTCAATACATAGTTTAAATGATACATCTCATGTTCCTAACTCTACTTTGTCAAAAGAATGTGTCAATAAAAAATCTTCTCTTATTTCTCATACTGCACATGAAAATCTTGCATACACTCCATCCATGGATAACATAGATACACATGATATTCCAATTTTAAATGATACTTTATTGCATACTAGAAAAGAATTAAATTCTTCTCTTACACCTCTCCCTATTTGCACTAAAAGTGATAATGAGTATGATAGTGAACATGCAAATGAATATGAAAATAAGAGTGATTATGAATAATATTCCAATGATGACAATGCATATAATAATTATGATTATTATTTATATAATGAATAATAATATGCATCTCATGTTTTTAACTCTTATCTCACTCCTCTCAAACATAATGCACTTCCAATGTTGTTTCTAATTTTATGAATGATTTTATTTCAAATAATGCACATGTTCATGGAAATATCACTTACTATACTCAATTAAAATGCAATACAATAAAACATAAAGATACCAATGAATCTCCCAATCCACTCCTCACTACAATAGAACCCAGTTCTCACTCTTCACCTAAAGATAATGGTAGCCCACATCCCTCTAGTTATGTCCAAGTTACCATTACTCCCAAGGTTCAAGTGAGAACACCCCCTCTTTATGATCTAATTTTTAAATGTACCATTCCCATGGTTAAAATTAACAATCAAATTCAATGATTAAATGAACCACTTCAAGATGCTAATACACCATCCTAGGAGATTCTCTCTTTGATGCATGCAATTGGTGAATTAAAACACCAAGTACATCTCCTTAACTTGGAAAACAAGGCTTATAAGTCTTGGATGGATTCCAATGATCTACATGGTAAATCAATTTTGAAGACATTCATAAAAACTTCATTGCCTAAGCATTTTTAGATACTATCATTGCCTCACTTTGATGAAACTAGAGATCCTTTTGTATACCTTCAAGCCTTTCAAATGGCTTTACCATCTCATATGAGTCCTTTCATTCTACTCAAGTTATTCTAGTATACATTAGTGGGGGAAAAACAAAAATGGTTATTTCACATACTTCCCATTGGCTCCTTGCATACATATGATGACTTAGAGGAGGCATTTCTCAAACATTACATAGCAAACACAAGCCCTCATGTCATATATGAGAAACTCACAAATTTACATCAGAATACTTTAGAGTCAGTTAGTGATTATATCTTATGATTTAAGAATCAAATGTTAAGATTGATATATAAACTATAAAATTTATAAATTTAGCATATATTTATTAAGGGACTTCACCAACCTCTCCTCAAGCATCTATTATATCAGATAGAGTCTTCTTTTAGGCATTTATGCTATACAGTTTAAGCTTTGGAAAAGAAATTGGGATTGATTGAGTCAAATTCAATTGATTAAATTAATCTAAATTTCACAATATTATCTACAAATTATATCATCCAACATCCACCATGTCCAAAAAATATAGGAGACCACAACTAGAAAAGTAACCAGTTAAGATCAGACAGCCATTCTCCAAAGTACAACCTACAATATGCACTATAAATAACAACATCAAGGCACCTCTTTAGTTTGATTTAGAGAAGGATATCCCATCTATCATATTATCAGCACTCTTAAAAAAGAGGTTAATCACATTACCTTTTACTCATTAATGAGATCCACATCTCTTATATAAATAGCCACATCAGCCCTTTTGAAACTATCATCATATTTGTGGACATAGAGATAATGATTATTATGGACTCAAAGATTGTATTAATAGATGTGTTCATAATGGAAACATAGCATTCACACAAGGGGCATCGAGGTCTCCTTCATCATGGAACCATAGACCTCATTCATCCATGACTGAGTCATCCTATGACATTCCTTCATAAGAATCATCGATCACTCATCATAAGAGAAATGTGGGTTTTAAGATAGAGCCTCATAGGAGATATCCTATTCCACCTATTTATAAGGTTTTGAAATTAATAAAGTGAGAGTATCTTACATATAGAAATGTAGTCTAAGGAGTACATATTGCAGTTCCATACACATATCTAGTAGAGTCACAAGCACCATAGTAGAGTACTACTCATGATAAATATTTACTATGACCATATTTTTTGGGTCCTATCTCATGTAACAATCCACTATGGTTAAGATTAAATCAACCCACTATTATCACTCTAGAGTGCACCCTACTTAAAGATGTGTAAAACACACCCTCACTCTAGCTGATACAATTGGAACTTCTCATAGTGTGGGTGACTCTATACTGATAAGAACCTCTAAATAGGGTTGGTTCCCTTAATATTTATCAATTAAATTTGATTTACTATGATTTTGGGATGAAAATAGGAAGGGAAAATTGAAAGGAAATCCTATTTAATTAGGTGATGCACCTAAATTTTTTATATCCTCTAGATGCTACCAAAACTAATGCACAGATGTAAATCAATAAAAGTCTTATATTTCCCTTAATCATAAATATTTTATATAAAGGATTAATATAACTTTGGATTACAAAATTCCTTTTTTACCTCTTCAAATGGCATGTAGAAGGTGAGATAGAAAGCAATAGGTGATGAATGGACCTGTCAAAAGGAGATATAATCTCACTGATATGTTGATACATAATCAATTACACTTTATTATCTATCAAAACTCATATGCAAAATAAATAAATAAATCACCTTTATTGATGTATGGTCTAGATTACAATTTCTACTTTAGCTCTAGGAATAATGAAAAAAATAGCTTCAAAAAGCCAATATATATGTTTCCAAAACCTAACTATAGCCAATGTGGTGTTTATAATGGATAAGGGTTACTCTTGTTTTACTAACTCAAGACTAACTCCTTTTACAATGTTTAAACAATTCATTAAAATCTTCAAACTCTACCAAACATTCATGCTCTTTAAACTTTAGTGTAGGAATAAGGTGGTGGGTCCATTTGAAAAGTCAAATTCTCTTGCATGGAATTCTATGCCACACCTTAGATGGATAAATCCCCTTGAAGCTAAGTTGTAAGTGCTTTAAAGGCTTGGATGACAAGTTAACCAAGAATAGATGTATGACTTGTCAACTAGTCAACCAAAGTGAAGACTCCTTCAGACCTAGTTAACTACCTCTTTATCCTCCTCTTGCATGAAATGGAATATTTAAGGATGAAATGAAAATGATCTCTCTATGGAATAGTAGATATGCAGCATGTAAATTCAAATTTAACTCCTTGATAGTCATCCAATACCAAACTCCAACTTTGATAAGTTAAGCAATTAAACCATTTAGACCAAATAGGCCTAAAGGCTAATTTATGGTCCTAGACGCCATCTAACCTGAACTAAGAAGACATTAAACTTGAAAAAACCATGAATTAAATTTGGAATAACTTTATTCATCATCAAATATGTGATTTTGATGTAAAAACCTTTGTCATTCAGTTAACAGGGTTGACTAGGCCAATTTTGCTTTATTTTCTAGTAGACTGACCATTTTGATTGAGCTATTAGGGACACTTATAGGATTATTTCTTACCAAATTAATATTTTAGGACAAATAAAAAGTCCTAATATTTGATCTTCATTGTACTTTATTTTACATGTTTTTTCCCAAAAAAACATGATTTTTACCTTCATTTGTATAGATCCATGCATTAAATTTACATATATGGAATCCTATCTGAGTTTAATTGACATTTTATAAGTTTTTAGGTTGATCCATGTTGATTTATTATCAATAAAATCCACTTTTCTCAAAGCTAGTTTTTTAGGGGTTTAGGAGGGTTTTAAAGTTGATTCTTCAAACTAATGATTCATGAAGTACAGACATCCAAATCCTAAAACATTTTCATTTATATATATCACATTTACCCTTGTGACATTCCTAAAAATATTGGGCTCCCATGCAAAAGATATGAAAATTTACCATGTAAATGAAATTTGCCTACAGGGTTTAGCTTGCATTATGGGCTACCTACACTCTTAGCGATTGTTCATAAATCACATCCCCTAAAATTATTCAATTGTTCATTAATTTTAATTAAATATGGGTCATTAAAACATAATAATATTTATTTTCCAAATTCCACACGTGGTGAACAAAATGAGCATCTGAATAGGCGGCTTGGAAGGGTGCTTAGAATTGCAAAAATTGAAAAACTTCATTAAAATGAAAATACTTCCTTCCAAGCTTCTAAAAATTTAAAAAAATAATTATGGTACCTATACCATGCTATCAAAACACTTTAAAATTCATTTTTTCTTGAAAAGTCCAAAAATGTCTTTTTAGCATATGTGCTTATTTGCTTGCAAAAGCCTATGTGAGCATGGTTTGCTTAAAATTTAGAGTTTTTACACTATCTAAAGGTTAAATTATGATTTAAAAATATCATCCCATTATTTTTTAACTTTTACCTATACTTATAAACCTCTGTGGCACTCTAGAATGATGTTTGCTCTAATGGTGATCTCAAACAGATAGGCTAAGGTCTGAGACAAAATAGTGAGTATTACCATTTATCTAATGGATATTAAACTTTTTAAAATGGTTATAAAACTCATAATAACATTTTTTATCAAATTTCAAGTCCTAATTCAACCTGTAGCTCCCATAATCTTCAATTTTCCCTCAATTTTGATCTATGTGCATGGATTGTCTATAAATTTGACTGAGTTTTAACATTTAGGAGGTGATTTCATTGTTTTTTTACGTATTTAATTTCAAAAAAACCTTTATTTATCTAAATATCCTCTTCATGAGTTTGAAAATAACCTCTACCCCTATTTTCAAGCATAATTTAAGCTCCAACAAGGCATTTAGGCCTCAAAACTAGCATATTTTGTATAGTGACTATAGGGCTTGACTGCATAGGTGCTTGCAAAACTCATCATGATGTATTTATCTTATGTAAATTATTGATCATTCATAACTCATTCCTAATAAATAGACCTATCAACACTATAGTCTTATCCTCTCCATGCTTGAGAAATGATTTACTTATCCTTATGGTTGTAGGTGACTACCATTTACTATTAGAAATATCCTAGTCATTGTTTGAGGCCTCTTTGATCTTAATTATGAGCCTCAAACATCATACCTTATGAAATATTTCTTTACCATGCCATAAAAGCTTTAAATTTCATACTTGATCATGGATCATATCCTCTTGATTGTGTATGTATACCCTTTATGGTGGTTGTAGGTCTACATGATGACCTTTAAACCTTCATTGAGTCCTAAAATGTCTTGGTCCTTTCATATTTTTACTTTAAACTATAAAACATAATTTCAATGACTAAATATGATGCTTGATGCTAGCTTTTAACACTTGAAAATGTATGTAGACTGCCAAACCCTTGCTTATAGCATGATTTTGCTTGGTTGTAGGTGATTTCCTAGGGCTGACTAAAGGTATGAATTTGAAATTATATGACTATCACACCCTACCCTTCACAATTTTCAATCTCCCTTATTATATATAATGCTTTGATGAAACACTTAGTATAAAGTATTACTTACTCTTGAGAGCAAACACTCCAACAACCCTTGATTATGCATTTAATAGGACTTTGTATGGATTATGGGCTATATAGTATCATGGAGAGTCCATTTGAGTTGATCCAAGTGATAGAGACATAATATGACTCATTTTCACTTAGAAGTGTTTAACACTCCTTATAAGGTTTGCCACTATCCAAAAACCCCTACCTAGCAGTTATAGGTAGTCATCTTTAGCTAACTATAGGACTTCATCTGAGGGTTGTAAGTGCATTCCTATAGATACTCTTTTGATATGTTATATGTTTGATATGATTATCCTTGTCAAGTATCATTTTTAACTCAATTAAACCTTTGATCTCTCTATCCCTTTGATGACTCAAACTAGTCCATGTGCCTTTTGATTTATAATTCTTAAATATTAGGCTTTCCATACTATGTTACAAGCCTGTAGGAGGGTTTATGAGGTAAGGTGAAAGAAATATTTCAAGTGCTTGAATCACTTTTCCTCTTGATTATATCACCTCATCATATTTTCTTAATGATTCTTAAACACTTTATGAAAGTTTTTAGGTTAGACAATTAGCCTTTATCTCTTCATTGATGCTTGAAGGTCCACATGGTGATCAATGAGGGATATGAATATGGAATTTTCTTTTATGTTAATATTTATGTCCTTCATTTCATTCAAATTCACTTACTCTAAGATATCTATATACTCCCAAAAACATCACCCCCATTGTTTACCAAGCTAGGCCTTTATACTTGAAAACCCTAGAAACTTGAATATGGGCCTATTGTCCTAAGGAGGTTATAGGTAATCACTATGAGAACAAAAAATAGTGACATTTTTTCATTTTAGGTCAAAACATAAAACAAACCCTTTGTTTAGGTGTTTTCCAAACATAAAACCTATCCAGAAAGCTCTAAACCTTGAAAACTTCCTCCACAGCTTGACTATGGATAATGTTTTATGTATGGACTAAGGACTAAGAATAGGGTTTTAGAAGATCATGATTGAGATATTGAGTGTTTTGAGTTTTAACCTTATTATTTTTAATTATCAAACTAACCATTTCTCCCATACACCCTAAAGAGGCTATGAAACCCTCAGTCACATAAACCACTGTCCAACATCCTCCTTGCTAACTTAGAATTATGGTTGTAGGTGAAATGGGTTGTAGGTTCTATTGAGAGAGTTGTAGGTTAGTTCCCAGGTGGATATAGGTAAGTATTTTAATCTTATATAACTCTTAAGGCCTGACCTATATTGTACTTTTCTCCTTTAAACTCATGAGGATCAATTAAGCTTCAATAGTAAAGAAAAGTTCTCAAAATAATCAAGAAAGCCTTCCTAAATAACCTCAAGGTACTCTTTTTGGCAATATTTTCCAATTAAAATTGGTTGTAAGGTGGAAATTATCTAGGTATATGATATTAAAGAATGAATTTACCTTTAAAACCTCACACTAATCTATCACCTAGCATAAGTTTGCTTTTAGTAAACCATACTCTTTGATTCTCTCACTATGTTCTCTCATGCCATTAGCCCTTGTACGGACTAAGAACAGGGTTCCCTTAGGCCTTGAAATTTTGCAACGAGGTACAAAGTCTCTTTAAACCTTCACTAGTTGATGAAGTCATTAAATAGGCCTTATATAGAAATGATCATTGATACACAAAGATTGGTGTTTTTCTAAAAAAACCATCATCATAATCTTGTCTATTATAGGTCCTCATATTGAAAATGTGTCATATTTAAGGTCTCAATGCCTATTGTTAGATATATGATGACCTTCACCCTTTGAATCCTCACAAGGCATAGGATGTTTATTATCACTATACCTTGAAGAAGGTCTCTTGATTTTAACTCTTCACAACACTTATATGGCCAACACTTGATATTACACCCAATTGTAGGTGTCTTTTCCCCTAACTCTACTTGTGCCATATCAATGCATATGCCTTTTTACCATCCTTGTGATGGTGCCTTTATCAAACTTATCTCCCTTTATGATGGTAACATGAAATAGGTATGGTGTTTGAGGATGATATGTGTGGAAATATGATGAAGCAAATATGATGGAGGGTGGAAGGAAGGTGAAAACATATTGGGAAAAGGTAGAGTATGGTTGTGGAATGACGTGAAAGGGATGGAGGTGGGAAAGGAGGGTGACAGAGCATGTTAAGGCCAAAATGAAGAAATGTATGCAAAAATATATACCTAATCATAATACCATAAAAATTTGGATATCATTTAATGAGGGAAATACGCTGAAAAAGAATCATATTTTTCCCATAAAATCTTAAAGTTAGCAAAGAAACCTCAATTTATGCTAAATTAGCCTTTTGAAACACTTTTGAAAGCATAGGATGACTTCTTGTCCATGTAATTTGAATAATATCTAATATTTTAGATTCTAAATCATGAAAACTTTACGAAAACCTTGAAAACATAAACTTTTTAAAAAATTGAGGCTACCTTTCTCCTCCAAGACCGTATAATTCATCTTGTAAGCATGTCAAACTAAAAATCTAGACTAGATATTTTTTATACCTCTATTTGACCTTTAATTGGATGAATAACACCTTCAAAATTCTATGTAAAGGTATATCAAGTCTTCAATATTCTAGAACAAGTTGAATTTCCATGAAACTCTACCCAAATGAGGAGAAATTGAAGAAAATTGGTTATCTTCTTGCTTGTAAGGTAGCATAATTTAACCTGTCTTGAACTAGATAGTTCATGATCCTAGATAATATAATTAATATTAAACTTAGACCATTAATAATCTCTCTGAGTTTAATATTTTTGATCCAAATTTTAGACCTTCACTCTCCTCCAGCAAACTGTACCATCAAAAAACCTATAGGCAGGTCTGTTTGTGCCAAGAAGCAAGAAACCAAAAGAGGACTATTTTTGGGCTTGTATGGAAAAAAAAATGCTATGAAACTCATGAATAATCTTGGTAAAGACCTATAGAATACTTCTCCTACCCTGAATTGTATGGAATCCATACGGATTCCATACTTCTCTTGTAAAATAGGTGAAAAAAAAGTCTCTTTGCCCTTTTAAAAGTGAACTCTCATTCTCCACCACTTTAAATGGAATATTTGAAAACTAATACATTCCTCATCATGGAAAATATATAATTTTGACCTTTTAATTAGCAAATTTGGCATGTGGGAGGGGTATTGGGGCTCTTTTGGGCTATTATGACATATCAAATGACCTTTTTATTACTTGAAACTTTAGATATAGGCTATTTTCACTCTTTTAAACTTATTAAAATCCATTTTAAGATAATTTAATGACTTTTGAAAACATTTTTGACACTTTTTACCCTATTTTTTGACATTTTTGACAAAAATTTGCATTTTAAGACCATAATTGACCGATTGACCAACTACAAAGGGGTAAGGATTGGATTTTGGAAAGTTTTGTATGATAGGGGTAGTAATTTGACCTTGAAAATCCAAATTAATAAAATATTTAGTGACTTTTGGGGGATGACCAGTCTGTTGGTCAAAAGAATTCAAAATTCTGGCAAGGATAGACTATGACAAATAATAAAAATAGGAAATCTTGTAGACCAAGACACAATAGCAGAGATTGACACAAACAATAAGAAACATGTGCACATGTGCACTTAAATTAAATTACAACAACAACACATAAAGCAAAAATAACTACTAAAATCATGTGTGGATATGCACTTAGAGGAATGAAAATATGACTATGTACAAAGAAGTGACTCTCCTAATAGTAGTACTTAAGAAACATCCCATTTATAGGAATGGGAAGATCTTCTCCACTCAATATAGATAAATAAAAATAATTTTTCTTCTTACAATCGGTGATAATATAAGGTCCACTCCAAAGGCTATCAAATTTGGAGTACTTACCTAGCTTTGCATGCTCTTCATCCCATATGAGTACTATGTCTCCTTACTAAAAATTTTTTGATGAAGATCTCTTATCAAATGTCTTCTTAACTTTATACTAATTTGACCTCATTTTATGCATAAAATCATCTCTTATCTCCTCCAATTCTCTTAGTTCATTCATTCTGACTTCTATTGCATCACTTTCTAGAAGCTCTAGCTAGTGTGCAAGTTCCAAAGTTGGAAGCTCTAATGAAATAGGCAGCCTTGCCTCTCTTCCATAAACTAGGAGATAAGGTTAATTATGGATGTCCTTCTTAGGGGTTATCCTATCATCCCATAAAGTATTCTTCAACTTTATATGCCAATATCTTTGATTATCTTCCATTATTCTTTTGATGATCTAAATCAGGTTCTTGTTAGTAGACTCAGCTAGTCCATTGCACTAGATAGTTATTTGATGAAGATGTCAAATAAATACCATATTCAAGAGATCATTCACATAATTTTTTACAACCAAATTCCAAATCATTATCTGATATTATAGTAGAAGGTGCTCCAAAATGAGTTACTAGACTCTTAGAGAATTCAAGCACGGAGTTCTCATTTGCCTCTTTCAAAGGCATTGCTTCCATCCACCTAGTAAAGTAATCTATAGCTATCAAGACCCAATTATTAAAAACACTATATGGATGATGAATTATTCTAATGAAGTCTAAACTCCATTGTATGAAAGGCTACTCAACCTAAATTGGATTTAGTGACATAGTAGCTAGTCTCTATTTCCCTACAAACATTGCATGCTTTGTACATTTCCTAAACCATGCATGTGTATCTCTAAATAAATTGGGCCAAATATAACTATCTATAATTATGTTTTAAGCTGTGGTATTGGCTAAAAAATGACCTCCAGAAGGACTATCATTAAATTTCTCAAAAAACTTGTCAAATTGATTAGTTTCAACACACATTAAAAGCATACCTCCAATATCCTTTTTAAAAATAACTCCATCAATAAAAATGTATGGTACTAATTTCATCCTAAAGTGTCTTCTTTAAGAATCATTAAAACCCCTTAGATACTCTCTAGTTTAAATAAATCTAGCAATGTTTTGTGTCCATCTTATACGACGTGTATTTTTAGCTTTATGTTGAGTGTCCTGAATTGTCAAAATCATTTATTTTTATTCTTTCACATCTTCTACAAGGCATTCACATAATCCTTTACATTGGACCATATTTTTAACCTTGAATTTGATTTCATATTCCATGCATTTAGTGACCCATCTATCTCTCTTTTCATTCATGTTTCCGTTGAGAATGAAATCCTTCACACTTGGATGAACTACCATTAGTATAATCTTATTATTTGAAACAAAATGTCTTAATTTTTTCGGAACTCTTATAATAGAAAGAAAACTTTTTTATAAAAATGAATACCTCTCTTCATAACCCTCTAAATCTTGAATAAATAAATCAATGGGTTGTTTCAAACCTTCATCATTATGTTGTATAAGCATAGCTAAAATAGTACTAGAAGTAGAGAAAGCATACAAGAAGAAATCCTTACTAAAATCCAAATTGAGAAAATTAGGAGATTGGTTGGTTTATTATTTTATATCTTAAAAAATTATTTTAACTTCTTTACTCTAAGTGAACTCTTGGTGTTTCTTAAGCATTTGAGTAAGTTGGTTTACTAGTTCTACAAAACTAGGAATGAATCTTCTGATAAAGTTTATCTTACCCAAGAAGCTCTACAATCCTTTCTTATATTTAGAAAATGATAGAGAAATAATCACCTCTATTCTCTCTATATTAATGGAAATACCATATTTGGACACCACATGCCCAAGAAGTCTCCCCTCATGCACTAAAAAATGCATTTTTTTTGGATTTAATGAGACTCCAAATTATCTACATCTATCAAAAACAATTCTCAAGTGTGTTAGATGATCATTAGGATTCTTTGAAAATATTGTAATATCATCAAGATATAATAAAACCATTTCGCTCAATATACCATGAAAATCAACATCCACTACCCTTTAGAAGGTAGCTCCATCATTAGAGAGTCCAAAAGGCATCTTCTTGTAAGCAAAAGTACTTCATTTGGTGGTGAAAGTTGTTTTATACTGATCTTGCTCTTTCACCATAATCTGGTTGTATCCTAAGTATCCATCTAGTAAATAAAACCTATATGAACCTAATACTCTATGAAATATTTGATCTATTGAAGGAAGTAGATAATGATCTTTCAATGATACTCTATTCAAATCTCTAATATCTACACAAAGTCTTATCTCTCCATTTTTATTTCTTACTAGTACAAGATTTTCTAACCATTTTGAATGATTTATAGGAAAAATAATACCTAATTCAATTAGATTTTTAAGCTCCTTCCTCATGATAATTTAAACCTTGGGGTTGATAGGCCTTTTCTTTTATCTTACTAGTTTTACATCGTATTCTAGCTCAATAGTATGTTGTGTCAAACATAGGTCAAAACCTTTCAAATCATGATATTCCCAAGCAAATACATCCATGAATTATTGACATAATAAAATGAAAGCTACTCTCTTAGAATCAAATTAACTTTACCCAGCTTGAGTAACTTGCCTTTAGCTATGTTAATTTGTTCATAGTGCTCTTTCTTAAAATAAATGCTCATATTGTCTTTCCTTAACTGATCATCTTGATTGAAAATGCTTTCTAAAGTCACCAAACCTTTAGGCATCTTATTTTATTTCAATTTCAAAATTTTATTTCCATATTGATCTTGCAATTTATCATGATTTATTTGGTAAAACTCTACCTCATTCTACATAAAATATGTTATTTGCTTATCATAGTCAAAAAATTGCCAACTTACATCATTATTTGGCACTGAAGTCCTACATACAACCTTGATTTGGGTCTGATTTTTATTTTCCTTAATCTGATCTGGAATATCATACTATGCTCCTATGGCATCAAGTTTATCAACATGTTGATTTGTTCCTCTAAGAATGGAATGAATGTCAAATGTAAGGAAATCTTCCATGAGATCCCAAACTCTATGTTTGTAGGTCTTCAAAAGAGGATTATTTTCTACACTTAAACCTCTAACTTATTGGACTATCAACTCACTATCACCTTTCACCTGTAAGTGTTTAATATCTCTTTTTCTAGCCCACTAGAGACCATAAATAAGAGCTTCATACTCTATAATATTGGAAGTACAACAAAACTAAAATCTAAAAAAATAATAATACCTTTGATTTTATGGTGAAACCAAAATTATACTATCCCTACTTCCATTCTTTATTTTGGATCCATCAAAGAACATATTCCATAATCCTTCTTGATCCTGCATTGAGCTAGTGAGACTAGGCAATAAGTCACCCTCTTTGTGCATATAATAGACTCCAAAACCACATCTTCAATAATTTTATAAGGGTCATGTCCATGATTATTATTAGCCCACTCATCTAGGAGAATATCTGATATGCCTTCAAAAGGCTTAGAAGTCTCTTTCTCAATCATGTTATCATCTTCTTTAGAAATACTGCAATTGACATTTGACATATTTGGCATTTATGGTTCAAGGTGAAATATATAAATAACATTAGATATTATAGTTATTTTAGTTTTATACCTAGTTCTAAGAACCATGTATGACCAATCTAAGGAAAGGCAACCTCTTATTTTTATAGTGAAATATCTAGATATGCATAGTGCAAAATATGGAGGTAGATCAACAACAACATCTTATAAAATTGTGAAATTTGGAAAAACAAAAAGTATGATTTTCAAATCTTTCAACACACCTACATTCTTGGTAGGAGACCCATCTAATTTCAAGATGCCTTTCTCATGGGGTTCATACTACAATCCTAACTTATCAGTTATTGATTTTGGTATGTCAAAGGTATTAGCCCCATTATCAATCATATAGTTATAAACAATATAATCTCCAATGATAACAAAAAGGTAAAATTGAGGAGGCAAATTCACCTTAAGAGGTTGAGACTCAACAGCTAGATTAAAATTAGTTAGGATAGCACTTACTCTTTCCTTTTAAGATGATCTCTTAAAGATATTGAGCTTTGAAATTTCCTCTTGTAAATACTCCTTTTATCCTGGGATTAGTAGAGTATCCCACATTAAAATTTATACTGAAGTCTTCTTCATATGATCCACAATTATAAGGGGAGAAGTAGATGCCTTTGACTATAATTTAGGAGTAATAGGATCCCCAAATGTTGTTTGAATTGAGGTATGTAAGGCCCTTTCACGTTATTATCCTTTGGATCTTGAGCTTATTGATTTAAACTTTACTGAGGTAGCTCATAAGTTGTCTTTTGTTATGGCTGATAAGAAGGGGCTACCCTATCAGGACCTGAACCTTCACCAATTGCTCTTTTCTTGGATCTAGTATGAGCTATAACTAAATTATCAATATTAGGTATTGACTTTGATTTGCATCCAAGTGCTCAAAAGTTTTATCACCTTCATGGAAGTTCATAAATTTAGTTTCAGTGGGTGCATTAACACTACCTTCACTTTTTTTCTTTAACACTTTTGCTTTAGTGAATGAAGGAATGTCTCCATGAGAAATATAAGCTTCCTTATTCTAAGAAGGTGGCTAGTTTTCAAATGAAGGAAGAACTAAACTTTGTTGCATAAAACATTGATAATAACTCTCACCAGTTGGACCCATTGCCATGTTGTTTACTTGATCCCATTGATTGTTCCATTATCCTTCTTGAGCATAATTTCTATGAGTTGGCACAATATCTCTTGAATTTCTTGGAGCATTAGGATTATATTTCCTTGATTAAGAATTTTTCCCTTGTCCTTGTTGATTGGATTGATAGGATGGCCTATTGGGTTGATAATTTTGATTAGTATTCTGATATGGCCTATATGGTGGAGCTTGTTGCCTCTCTATTACAACCAACTTGTTAGTCTGATCCTTAAGAAGACTTTCTATCATCCCCAATCTATTAGTTTGATCACCTTTTATTTTATGAAACTTTGATGACTCTAGAATTGGAGTAATAGCTGGAGCAGGAGGATGGATCTCTAGAAAAAGAGGCATTAGTGGCCTTGGAGATAACTTGCCTACTTGTATAAGGCATTTTTTATCCTTAATTTCTACTTCAAAACCTTCAGGGAAAGTGTTACCTCTCATGGATTGGATCATGACAGTCACATCTGAATTGAGAGCCTTTAAATAGTACATAAAAGCATAGTTGGGTGTAGGCTTAAACACTACAAGAATTCTATCCCAAGTCTTTTAGAATCTGTAATTGAAATCCACCATGAATTCATGATTGAATCTCTTAATTATTTTAAGCTACTCCAAAAGTGAAAGATGATCACTTTTGTCTTAAAAATATTTGTACAAAAGTTCTCCAAATTCATCCCATTTGTTGATTGATGTAGGAACTAAACCTCTGTACCACTGAAGTTCCTTTCCTTTAAAAAAAGTTGCCAACAACCTCATTGCTACATTTTCCCATGTGAAATGATGCACTGAACAAATATTAGCAATATTTGCAATATGTTCTATAGGAGTTGTATTTTCTCCTATAAAATAAGGAAGAGCCTTCAAAGTAGAAACTAGAATATCATCCCATTGATTGAGATTTAGAGGACTATCACCATTGAATTCAATAAAAGTCTATCTTCTGGGAATAGCCATCTAAGGTATAGGATATAAAACAATATTGGCTTGGATATGATGATTTTTTGCAATAATAAGGGAAATAAAAGGTGTAATATTTGGATTTGACTAAGAGGCTTTCCTATTCTTTGTTGATTGAAAAGATAAATCAGATAAATCTATTTCTTTCCCTTTTGCAGAGGATCTTATGACAACTCTTGGTGGCATGAAAAGTATACAAATATAAAAATGAAAATCTAGATATGAATAATATACTCAGATACACATATAATAATTCAAAAGTGTGGATAAGTAGTCTCACTGAGCATGCTAAAAATTGTTATCACTATAGAGTGCACCCTACTTGAAGATGTGTAAAACACACCATCACTCCAGCTGATAAAATTGGAAATTTTTAGAGTGTGGGTGACTCTATACTAAGAAGAACCTCTAGATAGGATTGGTTCCCTTAAGATTTATAAATTAAATCTGATTTACTATGATTTTGGGATGAAAAGGGGAAGGGAAAACTAAAAGGAAATCCTATCTAATTGGGTGATGCACTTGAATTGTTTATATCCTTTGGAAACTACTAAAATTAATGCACACATGTGAATCAATAAATTTCCTATATTTCCCTTAAGCATAAATATTTTAGATGAAGGATTAATAGAACTTTGGATTACAAAATTCCTTTTTTACCTTTCAAATGACCTACAAAAGGTGAGATAGAAAGCAATAGGTGAGGAATGGACCTGCCAAAAGGAGATATAATCTCACTGATATGCTGATACACAATTAATTACACTTTATTATCTATCAAAATTCATATCAAAAATATAAAAAAATATTTGTTATTGATATATGGTCCAGATTATAATTTTTGCTTTAGCTCCAAGAATAATGAAAAAAATAGCTTCAAAAAGCCAATATATATGTTTCCAAAACCTAAATATAACCAATATGGAATTGAAAAGGAAGAAGGGTTAGTCTTGGTTGACTAACTCAAGACTAACTCTTTTTACAATGTTTAAACAATTCATTAAAATCTTCAAACTCCACCAAACATGCATGCTCTTCAAACTTTGACTTAGGAATAAGGTGATGGGCCCATTTGACAATTCAAATTATCTTGAATGGAATGATACACCATATTGGATGGATAAATCCCCTTGAATCTAATTTTTAAGTGCTTGAAAGGCTTGGATGATAAGTTAACTAAGAATAGATGCATGACTTGTCAACTAGTCAACCAAAGTGAAGACTCATTAAGACCCAGTTAAATACCTCTTTAGCCTCCTCTTACATGAAATGGAATCTTGAAGGATGAAATTCACATGATCTCTCTATGTAATATTAGATATGTATCATGTAAATTCAAATTAAACTCCTTGATAGTCATCTAATGCCAAACTCCAACTTTGACAAGTTAACCAATTAAACCATTTAGACCAAATAGGCCTAAAGGCTAATTTATGATCTTATATGCCATTAAACCTGAAATAAGAAGACATGAAACCTACAAAAACCATTAATTAAACCTGTAACAACTTTATTCATCATCAAATATGTGATTTTGATGTGAAAACTTTTGTCATTTAGTCAATAGGGTTGACTAGGCCAATTTTGCTCCATTTTCCAGTAGACTGGCCATTTTTATTGAGCTATTAAGGAAACTTATAATATTATTTTTGACTAAATTAATATTTTATGATGAATAAAAAATCTTAGGATTATATCTCCTTTTATTATATTCCTTTAAACTACCTTGTACTTCATTTTATGTGCTTTTTTCCATAAAAACATGGTTTTTACCTTCATTTGTATATATCCATATATTAAATTTACATATATTTAATCCTATATAAGTTTAATTTATGTTTTAAAAGGTTTAATTTTGATCCATGGTGATTTGATATCAATAAAATCCACTTTTCTCAAAACTCATTTTTTAGGGGTTTAAGAGGGTTTTAAAGCTGAATCTTCAAACTGATGATTCATAAAGTAAAGAAATTAAAATTATAAAAAATTTAAATTTATATGTATCACATTTACCCCCATTACATCTTGAAAATATTGGGCTCCCATGCAAAATATATAAAAATTTACCATGTAAATGAAATTTGCCTGCGGGGTTTAGCTTGCATTCTCAACTGCCTGTGCTCTTAGTGATCATTCATAAATAAAAACACCTAAACTAATCTCAATTATTAATTAATTATAATTACATAGTTTTCCTCAAAAAATACTAAGATTTTTTATCCAAAATCCACACGTGGTGAACAAAATGAGCATTTGAACAGGAGACTTAGAAGGGTGCCTATAACTGCAAAATAAGAAAAACTTCACTAAAATGAAAATAGTTCCCTAAAATATTATAAAATATTAAAAACATCATTATTTGACCTGTATTATTCTATCAAAACACTCTAAAATTCATCTTTACTTGAAAATTCCAAAAATGCCTTTTTGGCCTATGTGCCTATTTGCTTGTAAAAGCCTATGTGAGCATGGTTTTCTTAAAATTTAAGAGTTTTTAAACTATTTAAAGGTATTATTGTGATTTAAAACCATCATCCCATTCTTTTTTAACTTTTACTTAGACTTAGAAACCTCTGTGGCACTCTAAAATGATGCTTGCTCTAATGGTGATCTCAAATAGATAGGCTAAGGTCTGAGGCAAAATAGAAAGTATATCTAATCATCCAATGGCTATTAAAAATTTTAATATTATTATCTAATTCATTACAACCTTTTGTATCAAATTTTGAGTCCTCATTCCACTTGTAGCTCCCATAATCCTTAATTTTACCTCAATTTTGATCCCTATGCATGGATTGTCTACAAATTTGAATGAGTTTTGAAATTTAGGAGGTTATTTAATTTTTAATATCTATTTAAGGTCAAAAACACCTTCATTTATCTCAATATCATCTTCAAGAGTTTGAAAATAACATCTACCCCTATTTTCAAGCATACTTTGATCTCTAAAAAGGCATTTAGGCCTCAAAATTGGCATATTCCATATAGTGACTATAGGGCTTCAATAAATAGGTGATTTAAAAACTCATCATTATGTATTTATCTTATTTAAATTATTTATCATTCATAATTCATTCATAATCAAGAGACCTATCACCACTATAGTCTTATCCTCATCATGCTTGAGAAATGATTTACTTATCCTTATGGTTGTAGGTGACTGCCATTTAATGTTATAAATATCCTTGTCATTATTTGAGACATTTTTTATCTTAATTATGAACTTAATACATCATACCTTATGAAATAGTTCTTGAACATGCCATAAAAGCTTCAAATTTCATACTTGATCACAGATCTTCTATCCTCTTGACTGTGTATGTATACCCTTTATGGTGGATATAGGTCTACATGATGACCTTCAAACCCCCATTAATTCCTAAAATTCATAGGTCCTTTTATATTCGTACTTGAAACTATAAAAACTAATGTCAATGACTACATATGATGTTTGATCCCAGCTTTTGACCCATGAAAATGTATGTAGACTAGCAAACCCTTGGTTGTAGCATGATTTTGATTGGTTGTAGGTGATTTCCTAAGCTGACTGAAGGTATTATTTTGGAAGGATATTAATATCACACCCCACCCTTCACCATTTTTAATCTCCTTTGTTATATATAATGCTTTGATGAAACACCTAGCACATAGTGTTACTCTTGAGAACAAACACTCCAACAACCCTTGACTGTGCATATAATAGGACCTTATATAGACTGTGGGCTATAGATTATCATGGAGAGTCCATTTGAGTTGATCCATGTGATAGAGACATCATATGACTCAATTTCACTTAGAAGTTTTTAACACTCCTTATAAGGTCTTCCATTGTCCAAAAACCCCTACCTGGTAGTTATAGGTAGTCATCTTTAGCTAACTATAGGACTTCATCTAAGGGTTGTAGGTGCATTCCTATAGATACTCTTTTGAGATGTTTGATGCTTGATATGCTTATCATTTTCAAGGCTCATGATTAACTCAATGAAACATTTGATCTCTCTATCCCTTTGATGACTCAAACTAGCCCATGTGCCTTTTGATTTATACTTCTTAAAGATTAGGCTTTCCATACTATGTTACAAGCCTATAGGAGGGTTTATGAGGTAAGGTGAAAGAAAGATTACAAGTGCTTTAAGCACTTTTCCTCTTGATTATATCACCTCATCATATTTTCTTAATGATTCTCAAACACTTTATGAAAGTTCTTAGGTTAAACCATTAACCTTTATCTCTTCCTTGATGCTTGAAGGTCCTTTAATATAAATATGGTTGTACATGGTGATCAATGAGGGATATGACTTTGGAAGTGTCTTTCATCTCAATCTAGATGTCTTCCATTTCATTCAAATTCACTCACTCTAAGATATCTCTATACTACCATCAACATCACCCCCATTATTTACCAAGCTAGGCCTTTATACTTGAAAACCCTAGAAACTTGAATATAGGCCTATCATCCCAAGGAGGTTATAGGTAATCACTATGAGAACCACAAACAGTGACATTTTGGCATTATAGGTCAAAACTTAAAACAACCCCTCTGTTAAGGTGTTTTCCAAACATAAAACCTATCTAGAAAGCTCTGAACCTTGAAACCTTCCTCCACAGCTTGACTATGGATAATGCTTTGTATAGGGACTGAGGACTGAGAATAGGGTTTTAGAAGATCATGATTGAGATATAAAGTGTTTTGAGTTTTACCTTGATGCTTTGTATTTATCAAACTAACCATTTCTCCCATACACCCTAAAGAGGTTATGAAACCCTCAATTACTTAAACCACTATCCAACATCTTCCTTACTAACTTACAATTATGGTTTTAGGTGAAATGGGGTTGTAGGTTCCATTTGAGAGAGTTTTAGGTTAGTTCTCAGGTGGCTTTACGTAATTATTTGCATCTTATATAACTCTTATGGCCTGACTTGTATTATACTTTTCTCTTTAAACTCATGAGGATCAATTAAGCTTCAATAATAAAGAAAAGTTCTCAAAATAATCAAGAAAGCCTTCCTAGATAGCCTCAAGGTACTCTTTTTGGCTATATTTTCTAATTAAAATTTGTTGTAGGGTGTAAATTATCTGTCTCTGATATTAAAGAATAAGGTTTACCTTTAAAACCTCACACTAATATGTCGCCTATCATGAGTTTGCTTTTAGTAAACCATACTCCTTAATTTTCTAACAGTGTTCTCTCATGCCATTAGCCCCTATATGGATTGAAAATAGGGTTCCCTTAGGCCTTGAGAGTTTGAAACAATGTAAAAAGTCTCTTTGAACCTTCATTAGCTGATGAATTCATTTGAATAAGCCTTATAGAGAAATGATCATTGATACACAAAGATTGGTGTTTTTATGAAAAAACCATCATCATAATCTTGTCTATTTTAGGTCCTCATACTAAAAATGTGCCACATTCAAGGTCTTAATACCTATTTCTAGATATATGATTGCCTTCACCCTTTTACTCTTTACAAATCATAGGATTCTTATTATCACTATACCTTGAATAAGGTCTCCTAATTTTTACTCTTCACAATACCTTTATGGCCAACACTTGATAGTATACCTAGCTATAGGTGTCTTTTCCACTGACTGTACTTGTGCCATATTAATGCATATGCCTTTTAACCATCCTTATGATGGTGCCTTTGTCAACCTTAGCTCCCTTTATGATGGTAACATGAAATGGGGATGGGGTTTGAGGATGATATAGGTGGAATGATGATGAATAAAACATGATGGAGGGTGGAAGGAAGGTGAAAACACAGTGGGAAAAGGCAGGGTATGGCAATGGAATAAGGTGAAAGGGATGGAGGTGGGAAAGGAGGGTGAGAGAGCATGATAAAGCCTAAATGAAGAACTATATTCAATATATATACATAATCATAATACCATCACAAATTGAAGATCATTTAGTGAGGGCAATAGGCCAAAAAGAATTATAGTTTTCCCAAAAAACCTTAAAATTAGCAAAGAAACCTCAATTCATGTTAAATTAGCCTTTTGAGACACTTATGAAAGCATAGGATGAATTCTTGGCCATGGAATTTGAAGAATCTCTGAGATTTTAGCTTTTAAATCATGAAAACCTTGAAAACATGAACTTCTTAAAAAATTGAGGCTGCCTTTCTCCTCCAAAACTGTACAATTCACCTTACAAGCATGTCAAACTACAAATCTAGACTAGTTATTTTTGAGACCTCTATTTGACCTTGAATCAGATTAATAACACTTTAATAATTCCATGGATAGGTAGATCAAGTCCTCAATATTCTGGAACAAGTTGAATTTCCATGAAACCCTACCTAGATGAGGAGAAATTGAAGAAATTAGTTGCCTTCTTGGTTGCAAGGTAGTATAATTTGATCTATCTTGAACTAGATAGTTCATGATCCTAGAGAATATAATTGAGATTCCAATTAGACCATCAAGAATATCTTTGAGTCTATTTTTTTATCTCCAAATTTTAGACCTTCACTCTCCTCCAGTAGACTGTTCCATTAGAAAACCTACAAGTAGGTCTATTTGTGCCAAGAAGCAAGAAACCAAAAGAGGACTAGTTTTGGGCCTATATGGCCAAAAAATGCCATGAAACTATTGAATAATCTTGGTAAAGACCTATAAAATACTTCTCCTACCCTAGATTGTATGGATCTATACATATTCTATACTTCTTTTACAAAATAGGTGAAAAAAGAGTCTCTTTGCCCTTTTAAAAGCTAACTCTCATTCTCCACCACTTGAAATGGAATTTTTGAGAACTAATACGTGCCTTATCATGAAAAATACATATTTTTGACCTTTTAATTGGCAAATTTGGCATGTGGGAGGGGTCTTGGGGTTCTTTTGGGCTATTATGACATATCAAATGACCTTTTATGACTTGATACTTTGGATATAGGCTATTTTCACCCTTTTGAACCTATTCAAAGATATTTTGAGATAAATTAATTACTTTTTAAACCATTTTTTATGCTTTTTATCCCATTTTTTACCAAAATTTTCATTTTAAGACCATAATTAACCAGTTTGACCAACTGTAAAGGGGTAAGGACTAGATTTTGGAAAGTTTCATATGATAGGTGTAGTAATTTGAACCTGATAGGATAAATTACTAACACCCACATCACAAAGTAATACTCACAAGAAATATTCCATACGACCATATTTTTTGTGTCTTATTTCATGTAGCAATCCACTATAGTTAAGATTAAATGAGACCCCATCACAGGCTTCAGTTCCATCTTGATCTATTGGTCAATCATACACATCATAGCAGATACCATAGGGTATATGATTATAGATAGATGAGACTTCTTCATAACACATAGTTCCTATTGCACATCTAATAAAGTTACATTTTATAGAATCTCGATCTCTAGATATAGTTAGTACATAGTAGATAGTATCTGATATAGAGAATATTCTTACACAGCATGAGAAGTATAGGCACCTATTAAGTTGGCCATCAGGGTTCAGATATTGATATAGCATAAAGTGATATGATGCACATTCATATTAGTGTCAGTTCATAACTTCACATAGCAAGGAAATGATGGAACCAAATCTCTAATTAGCCTTTATATTCTTGAGCCACTCTCAGGGAAGTAATATGTATAGTATGTTATCTTATATCCCCACATACTAACAACTAACATACCTCATTCTCAATAAATATCCATAGCCAAAACTAACTTATCAAAATCTATATCTTATAAAATCCTATTTTACCAAAATTCAACTAACCCATCCAAACAATTTACCAATCTCAAACTAGCTCAATTTATCCCAAAAATTTCCCAATTATAAAACCAACAAATTTTTATGTACATATGATTACAAATCAAAATCTAGTATCACACTTATCAAACAAACAATCAAATCACATATCCCAAGTCCCATTTTACCAAACATATACAACCTTCAACATCAATACCAGATCAACTAATTCTAATCAACAAATCACACTAAATTTAATAATATATTTCAAATCCCATAAACACAGTATGCATGAGTCAAAACTAAAAACTAATATCCATATATATATATATATATATATATATATATATATATATATATAATGAAGTTTTCAAAACATATACATCATATCAAGTTACAATCAATCATGAATGTGCATCATGCCCTCACTCTCAGTCTCACTTTTTCCTCTAGTACTAGTTATGTAGTCCAACCTCACACTTGATGTCCCTACACCTCTTTGAGCTCTCAAATGCCTCTTACACCAACTATCTCATTCCTATAATTGACCATGCTCCTCATGCAAGTCTGTATACCACCTCTTCAAATCTATGTACTCATCCATGATCCATGTAATCACCAATCCATAATCAGGTGGAGGCATCCTATGCCTATCCAGCTTAGCCCTCAGTTCATCCCTCTCTCCCATTGACCTAACATATGTAGCTATATATATAGCATCCCTATCAAATAAATTAGCATAAACATTGGTTTTAACTATCGTTCACTCAATCAAACCCTCCATAACATCATCGAGAACATGACATGTGAGCTCATGAAGTGGAGACTCAATGATGGTCTCTCAAAACCCATCATCTTCACCTCCTACCCCAACTTATGCTTCATCTTGAGCACCTTCTACTCCACTTTCATGAAAAATTACAACACTATGTTAGACATGCACTTTCAAAACAAGCTAAAACATGTGCAAACTTGAACAACAATTCAGATATAATCAATGCTTACCTCCCATCATCTAGATCAGAGTAGGGTCCTCATACTCAAGGACATCCTGTCAGGATCTTGCTCCACCAAAAGAGCACAATATGATTACCAAACCAAGCAACTTAATATGCGGAAATTAACCAGATTCACCAAGTAACTAGAATTCAGAATAACACATGATATGAGAGACAATACACAACTTGTATTAACACTTTATAGAAAAGAATACAATAAAGAAGATCCCACTTCTTCTCCACCACCTTACAGAGGTTTCCCACACCTCAAGTGAACAGTAAATCTTCTCCCCAAAGCTCTCCCTCTCAGGTCCCAACACCCAACTCAAATACAGAGTTGGTGTTCACCTCCCGTGCTCCGTGCACACCACAAGTGCTCCACGCACTCCACAAGTACTCCACGTACTCCAAAAATACTCAAGGTACTTCAAGTAGATCTCCCATGAACCTGCAACAACCTGAAATTCAATAGACCATACTTATGGAAGGAACTCCCTTGCCTTCCTCTTTGCTCTATCCGAGTACACACCTGCACTCCAAGTAGATCCTGCCTGATTCTGCTCCCTGTTGTGTTGTTGTCCTATCTGATCTTGCACACCTGCAAATCAACCTGGTTCTGCACACCTGTGAACCTTGACCTTGCACACACATACACCTACAGATCAACGATCTTACTTACCATGTAGATCTCCTATATAAGCCATGCACCTGTGACCAAGATCCTACATACATGAAGAACCCTGCTGATTCTCCAATCCAGCACCTACACCTGGTACTGTGGAACTAGGAGGAACACCCTTGCTCACCTCACACACATAAGGAGCTAACTTTGCTCAACTCAAACTAGAAAACTTTTCCAATACAACCATGAGTTTATTATATAGATCTCATCCAAACAATGATTAGACATCTAATTACAATAATTAGATCCACAGCTCTCAGTCTAAAAATAGATCTAATCATGCAAACACTTGGTTCATTAGATAACTGCCCGTAATAAGCTCGCAGTCGAACCACACAGGCGATCGACGTCGGTCCCCATCTGCCTGGGGGTCACCGATGCCGGTTGATCCATGACCGACATCGGTTGCTTCCTGTCTCCTACCTACCGACGTCGGTTGGCCAGACCAACGCCAAAGACTGTGACACTTTGCAACTCATCCTGCAACCTCCTCCATGTCTACATCAGTGAAGCTTTTAGCTCCACAACCTAACAATCTCCCACTTGGAGATAAATAGCTGCATTGTACCTGTACCTATACTCCATCTAATCTATTTCCTGGTTTGTATCCCTCTTCAAGATCAATCCTGAAGACAACCCACCACACGTACTGCGAAGTACCTCCTGTCATCTGAGTACCCTGCCACATCCGAACCTATAAACACATGTAGTGAAGTCCTAACCCTGCATAGCATGAATCCCTACTGCCGGTCCCTCTCAAGTACCTGCGAACCCACTTCCCCAAATTGGCTCCTAACTCTCTGACAGCTCCCACTGCATGGGAATACTCAGGTCTATACCAAACCTCATGTGATTTTGGACACTGTACCTGTCCAGCCCTTAGTGTGCTCCGGCTCTGCATCCTGAACCTCGCCAACACCTGATTCACATCAGCTCCCACTCGAGACAAAATCAACCTGTGATCTCCATGTCTCCCATGTCAAAGAATTTCACTGCTCCAAACTCCTCATGACATGCCACTGAACTAACCTTACCCTTAGCTCAGCAAAACCCTGTATGTCTGAACCTGTACCAAGTTCATCCTCCACATAAAGCAACAGGATAATGTTGCAACCATCATCCACCTGGTAAGACAAACACAATGGTTATACTGACATTGACTAAAGCCCTACTTTGTCATCCACCTGGTACCACCTGTCAGTCCTATCCCACTGTCCTACAGCTCCTCAAGACCATATGACCTGGTCTTCCGTCTCACGTATCCATTCTCTCTATTCTTCAACTAAGGTATCCATTCGTCTCTATGCTTTCTCACCGTCGGCAATCCTACCAAAAATGCCTATTTGGTTCTCCTCCAAGGAATCACATCCTCATCCATGCCAAGCTCACACCTGTTTCCTGGATCCTTCCTGCTCTACAATCAGCAACATGTATAAAGAAGAGGAACAACAAATTTGAGGGCCTACTTACGTCTTCAGTCCTCTGTATGGGTGTTTGAGACTCCATGATAGCGTGTTGTCCACCCAAAATCTATTACAGTGACTGACCTCGATCACTCCATAGTCTAGATCTGACTGAAGTCGGTTCCCATGCGTCTGTCCCTGACTACCGACCCTGCCGACATCAGTGTCCCTACTGCTGACGTTGGTCCTCCTGACCGACATTGGTCTTACATACTGCCAACATCGGTCCCATGACCGACGTCGGTCTTACCCTGCCCGACATCGCTGGCTTCGGTCTGCACATGATCAACATCGGCACCTATCTGTTCGACGCTGGTTCCTCCTGACCGATGCCGATACCTGTGTTCACCTGTGAGTGATGACTTTTTACACGCGAGCTTCTTTGAATCAAAACCCATGTCCAAACTACTCTGCTCAAAAGTATCTAGCACCATCCACTGGTTTCTGTCCACCATCTCCTCCAAGTACACCAAGGCTTTCCAGTTCTTAAGCCTATCAAATATATCTATCTTCCGCTTAAGAACATGCATCTCCTTCCTGCTCATGTGACCAAGCCTACGAAGCCACGTCTCCGCAACAGAAGAAGAATCAGTAATATAAACAAGTAGATAAAGAGTACCTATTTTCTTACCACCAGCTAATTCAAGTGCATCCACTGTGAGAGTTCTTGTGCGTCTCTCATCACCCAATCTTTCTGAAGAAATTAGCCATATCTCCAAACCTGGGGCCTGCATGACCTTCATCAACACCTGTGTGTTGGCCGCCTACAATTTCAGCTTCACTTCCCCTTTGCCAATTCTTTGGCAAGGCTCACCAGCTCCTCTACCTGGGGCTGCATGGAAAGAGGCAACTGAATCTTTTATCCAAGATTCAACTTTATCCAAGAAACCTCCCAGAGCATCCTGTGCAACAACACCTGCTACATCTGCTTCTTCAGTTTCTTCATGTTGATCTGTTACCAACCAACAATATTCTTTTACCTATTCTTTCTTTCCATAGGACCTTAAGAGACCATCTATGCTTTTCAACTCTTCCATTCTTAGCTTACTTTCATCTGCCATTACTCTACTCCCACTCGATCAGAAACCCCTGAGAGTGACCTGTAAACAAAACACACTACCCAGATCTAAACCAATCTGTTAGTATCCCAACCAAAAGCTCTGATACCACTTGTCAGGATCTTGCTCCACCAAAAGAGCACAATATGATTACCAAACCAAGCAACTTAATATGCGGAAATTAACCAGATTCACCAAGTAACTAGAATTCAGAATAACACATGATATGAGAGACAATACACAACTTGTATTAACACTTTACAGAAAAGAATACAATAAAGAAGATCCCACTTCTTCTCCACCACCTTATAGAGGTTTCCCACACCTCAAGTGAACAGTAAATCTTCTCCCCAAAGCTCTCCCTCTCAGGTCCCAACACCCAACTCAAATACAGAGTTGGTGTTCACCTCCCGTGCTCCACGCACACCACAAGTGCTCCACGCACTCCACAAGTACTCCACATACTCCACAAGTACTCAAGGTACTTTAAGTAGATCTCTCATGAACCTGCAACAACCTACAATTCAACAGACCATACTTATGGAAGGAACTCCCTTGCCTTCCTCTTTGCTCTATCTGAGTACACACCTGTACTCCAAGTAGATCTTGCCTGATTCTGCTCCCTATTGTGTTGTTATCCTATCTGATCTTGCACACCTGCAAATCAACCTGGTTCTGCACACCTGTGAACCTTGACCTTGCACACACATACACCTGCAGATCAACGATCTTACTTACCATGTAGATCTCCTATATAGGCCATGCACCTGTGACCAAGATCCTACATACATGAAGAACCCTATTGATTCTCCAATCCAGCACCTACACCTGGTACTGTGGAACTAGGAGGAACACCCTTGCTCACCTCACACACAGAAGGAGCTAACTTTGCTCAACTCAAACTAGAACACTTTTCCAATACAACCATGAGTCTATTATATAGATCTCATCCAAACAATGATTAGACATCTAATTACAATAATTAGATCTGCAGCTCTCAGTCTAAAAATAGATCTAATCATGCAAACACTTGGTTTGTTAGATAACTGCCCGTAATAAGCTCGCAGTCGAACCACACAGGCGACCGACGTCGGTCCCCGTCTGCCTGGGGGTCGCTGATGTCGGCCGATCAATGACCGATGTCAGTTGCTTCCTGTCTCCTACCTGCCGACGTCAGTTGGCCAGACCAACGCCAAAGACTGTGACACTCTGCAACTCATCCTGCAACCTCCTCCATGTCTGCATCAGTAAAGCTTTTAGCTCCACAACCTAACACATCCCCTCCATTAATAGGATAAAATGGATCCCATCTATGCCTCATCCACCATGTGTTATATGCCTTTATGCATCCAACATCATCTACATCAAGAATATCTATATCCACGTCACACACATCCAAATGTAATGGTGCTCAGCCTTGATAGGTCTCCCTTGAGCTCTTACCCTCACTGGTGCTCATGTACTCCTCACCCACACCCATCCTATTGGATGTACATCCTATGGTACCCTAGACTATCTTTTCATGTGCTCATACCGAAATCACTCATACACTCCAACCCAATAGTTATGTAGCCAATAACTATTCCTCATATACCGCAATTGCACTCCATCCTCAGGCCATCTAGGAAATCCTCTATAGGGCCTCCATAGGATATTAAAAGTCACCAATCTATCTAAAACTTGTCTATAGTGAACTATCCAAGGAGATTAAATAGACAATGTACTCATCCATTGTTCCCCATATGGTTATGGGGGTGGCCACCTCTCCCTTGACAATCTTATCAGTCACACAACTACTATATACTCATAATTCCAACAATGTAATAAAGTAGCTGCACTCATGCCACCACTGAATACCACTTGAGTAAACTAATAAAGATCCCTATATAAGTGTGAAAACATAGTCCTACCCCATAGGAACATATTTATATACACCTCTATACTGCACATGATCTTATGCATCATGTATACAATCAACACCCCACTCCCATCTACAGTAACAAATGAAGCCAAAAACATGGTCAACCACTTTCATAGGTGTGGAAAACTTGACTACATAATAACTAACAATAATACATCTCTATCACTACCTCTTATATGTATTCTTGAGGTCACACCAGCAAAATATAGGGATTTATGAACAATAGCATCTGCACCCATCTCATCTTGCAATGTCACCTAACACCCACTAATTGGTAAGTGCAAAATATGGTACACATCCTATAGAATAATCATAATCTCCTTTTTAGGAAGTTATAAATTACATTTATCTACATTCCACCTCTCATATAAGGTGTTCATCATATACCTATCCCACTACATAGGGCCTAGGTCACACACATGACCCAACCCTACTCTATCCATCACAGCCCTCTCATTAGCTAATAAAGGCAATAACCATAGTGTTTATATAACTTGACCTCTATATAACTCTCTCATCCATACCTTTCCCTAAAAAAACACCAAAAAATAGCATATACATTAGTTAACCATTCCAAATCAATAACCAAGTAAAAACATAGTAACTAAGCTAAGTAATAGCTCAAAAAAATACAGCCTCTAGGACAATAGCACTAGGTATAGGATAAAAATGTTGGATAAGAGTGTTGTAACTTGGATAATAGTGTTGGAACTTAGATATCAGTGTTGGAGGAGGAGCACTAGAACTATTTAAAATTTTCCTATGCTACTTAAAACACCTCAAAAGCATAAAAAATAGGCATCTAAATAGGCAAAAATCACATGTTTTAGCTATTTACCAGGGTAACCTCCCCACCAGCCTCCACCTAGGCTACCAACTACTCAAAATGGATTGTAATAGGTGCTTATCTCCTTGTCATATCTCCTACTCTAGAGCTCCAAATCTCAACCTAATCAATGCACAAATGAATCAAGAATCAATCTAATTCTCTTATATCAAACAACTTTCTCATTCAAAGCAAAATACCATTTTTCCTATAACTTCAACACCGTAGCTCCTTTTTACAAACCATTTTGTTCCATGAAATCATAACAATGATACCTTAGATATCACATGAGCCTCAATATCTTAATACATCATCTACCTACTATGACACACACATATCTATACCAATTTTTTACCTAAATGTACAATTTGGTCCTAACTAATCAAAGACTCATTCAACTATCAAAAAATTTAGCCTACCAAATCAATAGCTCATTCAG
This sequence comes from Torreya grandis, assembly GCA_037957365.1. Taxonomy (NCBI): domain Eukaryota; kingdom Viridiplantae; phylum Streptophyta; class Pinopsida; order Cupressales; family Taxaceae; genus Torreya; species Torreya grandis. The sequence goes on from JARHVA010002829.1 coordinate 2,323,070, forward strand.
CTTTCAAAACAACTTAGTCTAATTAATCAAGTAACTTCTCAATCAATTCAAACTATACCAACCTTGCTTCTATCATTATACCACTAGTCATCACTTTTGGCTCAACCTCCTCTATCACATATCTCATCCCTCTCCCCAAAAGGGGGGCATCATTCCTACTATTCCTATTCCTACACTTATTCAACATGCTTATCAACTCTCATAGATGGATACACCATGGTTCTTACACCTCCAATATTTAGATTATTAGATTCAACTCAGATCAACCAAAATATATAATGATTTAGACTACATGGGTCACTTAGCATTACTTAAGAAATTCATAGGGATACACATTCAGTTTACAGATACACCATGACTCTTACACATCCAACAATTAGATTATCAGATTCATCTCAGATCGGTCAAGATATATAGTGATTTAGACTACATGGGTCACTCAGCATTACTCAAGACATTCATATGGATATATCTTTAGTTTATAGATACATAGATTAGTCAGATATACAATGGTTTAGATTATATGGATTCACAATTACTTTGATATAGATTCAAACTCAAATACTAGATTTGAGGGCATGTACATACTACATATGTCACACATATATCTTCTTATATCATGATATAGTTACAAGATCAGATATCAGATTATAGGCAAAGTGTAAAGCACATTATTTTGATCTCTAATTTTTTGCACATGGGACACAGCACAATAATTCATTTCACATGTGGTTATATAGATTTCTAGACTATACATATGCATCACTCACATATCATATTTGGGGGCATGGCACAGATGTTCATGTTCTTCAACATCCAAGATTATATAGATTGGAATGATAATACATGTCATTCTCTTCTTGCACATTTACCATAGTTTTAGATTACACCAAACTTTACCCAAGTTATCACCAAATTATATAATATGATCATCTATAGTGGTTGGTCCATAGCATTACCTAGACCCAGACTATACAAGTTTGTACGAGATAGAGGATAGATTTTGGTAGTGGGCCTTTGATAATTTCTCAGTTCTAGTTTAGATATTCAGAGTGGGGGCATGACATATTTTGTTCTTCATAGCATATATATTCTATACACACATTCTAGATTACATGAGTTTATGTGGGATAGAGGATAGACATTAGTTTTGGGCCTTCGATCATTTCTCATTTCTAATCAGATTCAGTACTAGGGGTAAGCATTGCCTTCCTTCTCCATGTTATATAGATTTCACTTCTAGGTTTAGTATAGGGGTCATCCATTTTATGGATTGCTTCTTTCTCTAGGTACTATTCATCTCTCCATCCACTTTCTTAACTAGGAAGTGCATTAGACTCTTTTTAAGAACACTTATCTCCACACAGATAGGTTTAGGTACGCATTTTCTTTTCTTTCTTTTACTCTAGTACTTCATTTCATTACATCAATAGATTAAAAGGGGGTCAAATGTATACACCCTAAATTGGTCAAGTAACCACACATATCATGTCTTTTCATAGTCCTTTCATAAGAGACTGTGACTAGAGAATATGAGCTTTGTTCACATTTGGCCATGCCCTTTGTTTTATTCATTTTGGTCTTGTTATATGCTTAAGTCACCTTTTTTCCTATTCTTGGTCATCCCAAGCCTTTAAAATAATCACTCCACCTTAACTAGGTTAGGTTTTCTATCTTCTTTCCATCCCCCCAGGTCCCAGGACTATAGGATAGGAGTGTTGGGGTTGGACAATAGCGTCGATGCCACTAGTGTCCATTTCTAATGCTCTTGTCCAAAGCCATTTTCACCTTTAATGGTAAGTTTCCTTTTCTCAATAGGTCATATCCCTTTCTTATCTTCATCCTTAAGTTTTCCCATATTGGCTAGCTATAAATAAAGCTCCCAAGTTCAAAATAATGAGTCTTCCATATAAAGGACTTTACAAGGCATTTTATATCTATCACTTACTACTTTGGCACATTAGACATATTAAAAATCAATCAATAGTATAACTCATCATTTTGCATCACACATAGACTTGCATGCTTGATTAATAAAGGGACTAGGTGAAAGAAATTATTACATCTATCATGTATGTTGATTATGCACGTTCCCTAAGGGAGAACTACATTTGATCTGAGACCCTAGCTTGAGGGTTAATGTAGGTAGTGATCAAGATAGCAGGGGTTCTATATTATGCAATCATTCTTCCCCTAACCCAATTTTTCCCCCTTTTTCTTTTGATGCATTTTTTGTTTGTATGTGTGTAGATGAATACAGGGTTTTGGACATTAAAATGGAACTACAGTGAGCTCTATTGAATTTCAACCTCTAAAATTTGGTACACAGGCTCATACTAACCTGGCAAACAAAACCTAAAAATCTTGATCCTCAATATAATAGTGGTATAAGTAGAATATAGCACCGGTGCCACTTTTGGTGTTCCCATCCAATTATATAATGAAGGACAAATCTAGATTCTAGATAGTGCCCTAGTCCTGCATCTCAATTTTTAGCTCCTAAATCATTCATTTCAGTCAGTTTTTAGATAAGTTTATTTCTCTTCCTCATGTAATTTACTTGATAAAAATTTATATTTTACCATATTAAACTATATTTTTCCCCTTACTCTAGACCCCTTATTATTTAGGAACTAAACACTATTTTCCCAAAAATAATAAAACAATATCATAATGCAAATTAATCATAATAAACTACACAAATAAATGGCTTGTGAAGAGAATTTTGCATAATAAGTTTACAAAAATAAATCTTAAAATGGTGGTCTTGGTCCTCTTATTTGGAATTGGTCAGAATCAATAATTATCATCCATTTTGAGATCAAGATGTGTGGCCATGAATTAATCTAATTTTGTATAATTAATCTATAAATATCCGCATAAATATTTGTAAGGAAGGCGCATTACAAAGGCATGGGATGCCTTAAACCTAATATTTATTACATTTATGGCTTAAGTATGCCACCCCACAAATAATGTTATTTGATGATGCAGATATTAGGAATAAATTTATAATTAATAAATATTAAATAACTTCCATGGAATTCTTACTTAAGCTCACAGTTTGGTTTAATTTGCCTAAGATTAATCAATTTTTATGCAATTCTTTGGAAATTGCTTGTACACAATGAATCAAAATGATCAAAATGTCATATTACTAGGTTGTAATTTGACTAGATATGAATTATAATGTGATTTTAGTTGTGTATGTACCAATATCCCATTTATAACATTGTTGACACAAAATAACACATACACATGTCATGTGCTTTTGAATTAGAAGAAAAGAACAATTCAGAGCACTAAAATGCATTTTCATCATTTTAACTCAAAATGATTTGAGAAAAGTTAATAATCACATAAAATTAATTACCCTATTTAGGGATACATTAGCCTAAATTGGCAATTATATATGATAATCTCGAACCATTTAGTGTATTTAAGTAATTTTGGCCTAAATTGTGTGTTTAAGTGCATTTTGAGTAAGATTGACAATTTCAACACAATGGTGTTATAAATTAGATGTCTACACTATCATGATAAATATCTCACTATAATTATTATAAAACATTAGTTATGAACTTTATTTAACAATCTAATATGATCCAATCATAAGGAAATGACAAACTCATGATAACCATTTATATCCATACATCATTTACAAACATAATATTTATTTTCATCCACATTACATCACTGAGCACAACATCTATCTCATTTTAAATCACAATAAAATCATCTCATCATAAAAAAACATATCAACTATGTCTTTTCTAAGTAAAGGAGATAAAAATTCAAATTAAACATAAAAAACAAGGTATTTACCAGTGGTCATGTTCCCCATTCCCATTTGAACTCTCACACTCAGTCTATAAGTAATATCAAATATGGTCTATGAGTAATTTTCCCCAAATCACTTTCATCTAAATATCAAAGCTTGGTATTTACATGGCTAGGGTAAAAAATGAATCAATTTTACCCCTTAAGGTGAATATATAGCCTCTTTTAGATGACATTTTATGATTATATATCACCTCAGTCTTGTACACTTGGCAAACTCAGATCTTGGGTGTTCCTCTTAGTTATTTACCTTTCCCAATTCTGCAAGTCTTGTATCTACTCTATTTTTGTGCCCTTTATCCTATATCTCTTAGTCTAACTAGTCTTATGTTGATGACTTAGGTCTTCTATCTTGTCCAAAATGCTTTAAATTTTACTTATCTTCCATCTCTACAAGTTTTAAATTCATACATGCTCTCCTATTCTATGGACACCAATGTTAGGATAGATAGTAGTGTTAACATTATTATCTTATCCTAATGTAAATGTCCAGTTCCCTAAATTCATCTAATTTATAAATTAAATGTATCCTAGTGGTCATCCTAAGTGCTTTAATGCAAGTTATTACTCCAAAAGTATTGATATAAATACAAGATCAACCCTCATTCATTCCCCACCTAGCATTCATAAAAAAGAGTATTCAATTGAATAAAGTTTACATATATATTCTTTTTTCCATACTATTCATAGGGACTATACATCTATAGGTTTGAATTATTAAAGGAATAACCTAAGATCCCAATTTTCCAAATTACAAGCTATATCACTATTGTACTTACTTTACACATATGTATGATTCACATACAATCAAATAGGTAGGGGAGAACTACATTAGTTTTATGACCTCTTCAAATTATTAGATATGGAGGTAGTATCCTTTGATAATGGCATTATTGGGGTTAGTTCAACACCATGTGCCTAGTAACCAATTTTTACCCAAGGTCACATTGAAGATGTAAATCTAGGGTTTTGACATTTCAAAAGGAGTGACTATCCATGACCTAGATCTAAATATACTAGAGTGAAGGTGAAATAAAATCCAAAATCATCTATGTGGTTGAATCCTATTTTAGTATATATTCCATACATGGTACTAACATAAAACCCAGATAATAGTGTTGATATAATCATCCTAGGCTGATGTTAATGTTTAGAGAGTTAGAGGTGTAAATATGGAATCTGATGATTATTCTAAAATCTCCTTCCCTCCTAATTTTAGCCTATTTTATATATATTAATACATTAAAAACAAAAGAAGATAATTACTTCACTTCTTTCACACTTTTATATTTAGCATAGTTATGCTTTCCATATTTAGACTACCTCAACATAATAAATTCAATATATGCTTATATCTGAGTAAGCATTTATTTAGACTAATATAGATCTGATTATCACCCTTGTGCCATTTCATTTATATATAACCCTTTAATAATATAGATAAACCCAAACTATATCTATTTCAGGGTTAAAAATTTTGTGAATTCAATCTTGGAACATCAAACCCTAGGTCACTTAGGATTTTTTGATTTTTCTATTATTGATCCTTGATTTTCATAAAATATGTGCAACATGGATGCATCTATTACCTATTTTGGATTTCAATATGTCTTATTTGTTATGGTTCTATACATTACTTGCCTTGTCAAATCTTATAAGTGAACTCATGCTAATAATGAGAGTATATTAAAGTGAATACAATAAATAATCTCTTTTCAAAATTCATATTATAATTTTATATATCCAATATCTAGATGCTAACATGCATGTCTTTGACCATTTGTCCTACATGTACCTTATTCTAATGAAAACTACCATATCACACCCATTATTCACCCATGGATTATATTGGAGTCCCTAGTCCATGTTGTTACTACTTGAAGAAGTAAGGTTTCTCAACCCATCCCACCACTTCTTAATGAACCACTAAACATAGGATTGTAATAAAAATCTAAAGTATGTGACATTATTGACCAATTGATAAATACACATGCTAATATTTCAATACTTGAGCTTCTAAAGCAATCTATTATTTATAAAGATATCTCATATGAGGCATTACATAAGACAAAAGTTCCAAGTGATATTGAGCCTACTTATTTTGTAGATATTATGAAAGACCTTAAGAATAATAACAATCTCATCACTTTTTATCCAACATATTTACCATCCAAATATATTATTGACCAAATTTTACCTTTATTCATATTAGTAACAATATAATCTAAAGGTATCAAAAGAGTGCTCATGGATAATGGATTAGGACTAACCATTTATGGCATGTAATTCCTAACCACCATGGGTATCAACACAAGCCTTACTCAAAACATTGTTATGTACATCAAAGGATTTGATAAGTCACATAGCCCTCCAATTGGATAAATTACATTAGATGTGACCTTAGGACCAAAAACAATTTCAACTACTTTTTAGGTCATGTCTCAATCCTTACATTATAATTTACTTTTGGGTAGACCTTGGATCCATTTAATGGAAGTTATCCCATCTAGACTTCATCAATGTGTAAAATTCATAAATAAGGGGACCTTATCATCCATGCATGTTGATATTAAATCTTTCATTTTTTGTAAAATGGTACATTTTGAAACTAAAGGCATTCCTAAAGTAGTACCACCTAAGAAATCCATTCCTCTTCAACATATACATACATATAAAATAAATGAGTCAATTATAATGGATCCTTTATCTCTAGATACAAATAATTCATTAATATCTAAGGTACACATAGATATGAAAATGGATAAATAACCATCCAAAAAGGATCCAAAAAACTTCAAGAACCCCCAACATTTGAGCTTCCTTTATTAGTCAATAGTGAGTAAAATAATGGCCATGTTTTAGATTATTATGATAGTGATGATGATATAGTCCATGATATGATAGACAAAAAATGTAAGACTTAAAATTTGATGCACTCAATCACTTGTCACATAACTTATTTGAACATACAGGTCCTGGCACATATAAGTTAAACCCACTTGCAAAAAATACAACATTGAATCCAAATAGGGGGAAATCAAAATTAGTAGATAAACATGTAAATGCTTGTTATTCCATGAATCCATCTTGGTCAAAATCATCAATTCAACCTTATAATGTCCAAATTAAATTACATCACATGAATAATGTGGAATATTCTCAAAAGGCTTTACCCCAAATACTATAGATCACAACAGAATAGGATACCACCGATATCATCTTATCTTTGTTACTTGAGCATAAAATGATTTATATATCTTCTAACAAACATAGATCAGGAAGTAGACTAATCCCCAAAAAGGGATTACCATATTGTAATTACCATTATATCATTGTCCATACTACTAATCAAGGTGCAACATTACAAAATCTAGTCTAGCAATATAACAGCGAAGGATACATATGTAATGTGTCCACGATAGGCAAAATGAAGAATACCTCTTATCTTTTAGAAGACAATTATACTTTAATATGATAAAATCATGATGATTTAATTATTACTTCTAATATTTATGGGGTATATTACCACCATATTGAGTTTGATCAAAATAAGTAGGATACAACCTGTAGGACTACTTTTCTTGTATGATTAGGACATAGTATGAACTAATATATTCTCCCTTGGATCTTAAATATCAAGGATGCATTCACTTATATATTCTTTGCATCCCATGTGTTAAATATTCAATTATATGGATATTATCACATAAACCACATTTAAAACTAAAGTTTGGATAAACTTGGCTAGTTGAGTAGAACACTAAGTTAGACACTAAAAATATATGTGTAAACTTTCCTCATATGAGTACATTGATTTGTATAAAGCATGATAGACATGATTATTTGCCTACACCAGAAGCTTTAGGAAAATCATTACATATAAACATTGAAATGTTGGTACTAAAATGATATAAACAAAGCTTAAAATCCTTTGTATGTGTCCATTCACCTTTTCAGGATAAGGACTTGATTAAACTTGTGTCAAAATTACAAAAATATAAAAAAACCAAAAACATACAAAACTCCAAAAACACTTTCATTACCTACATGTTTTATTGGCTCCTTGTCAACTATGTGTTAGTTTCATGTTGATGGATGGCATATTCAGTTACTCCTACTTACACATATGTGCCACACTTTTACTTGAGTATGATTTAAGCATACATATATACATGATACATGCCTATTTCATATGTTAGGCTTTCCCTTTGCCTATGTCATATGGACATTAGGGGCATCTTCTTCTTTAATATTGATACACACAAGTTATATGGTTCGATGATCACTCTAAATTATCATGTTTGAGCTTAATGTGCATACACATGCCTATTATCCATGATTATATCTTAAACAAGGTATTTAATATTATATATACTAGGCATACTTTTCCTAACACATTGGATCCATGGGCCACTATGACATGTTTATGATAGTTGCTTATGTTTTATTTCATGCACTTACTTGAGTGTCTTGTATTCTTTTTTGAAGCATTTGAATATGCTCCTTTACTTTTATCCCTTGTGCCTATGTATGCTTTCATTGACATTTTCATATGTCATTTTTCATTGTAGGGACATTTAAATATTTCATTCTTTCCTTTATGGAAATTTGACTAAGTCTTATCCCTTCGATTGTATGATATTTGAACATGCCCCTTATCTATGGTGTTCTTGGACCACTATCTCTTGACTTGATTTTGAGTGATCTTATGTATGTGTTTATTTACTTGTTGATTTTATAGTGTTATTATCTAGACATTGCCATGATATTTATCATGCATCTTAGGCCTACATGTGATCACATTGGTTCTATGTACTTAAATGACACATTTACATAGACATGTTCATTATATATGATACATGGTTACATCCATATATTATACCATTGTCTTATCTTTTTGAGGTGAAGTAACTACTAGTTCCTATATTTTCATCACCTCAAATGGGGGCATATTACTAGGGTCATGTCATTGAGACATGTTCTCCACACTTGGCACAGTTTCTATATTATAGTGGGAGAATGATTTGGAAGCATGTTCTTCACACTCATTTAGTATGTGGTACTTATATTAGTTTCCATATTATAAAGGGGGCATGCTTTGGAAGCATGTTCTCCACATTCATTCAATATGTGGTAATTATATCAATTTTTATATTCAGTGGGGGCATGTCATATGGGAATGGCTTCCACCCATTCATGTTCTCAAGTTCAGTGGGAGCATGCTCTAGAAGCATGTTCTCCATACCTATTTAGTATTCAGCATCTTTAGTTTATAGTGGGGGCATGTTTTGGAAAATTTTCCTCCGTATTGGTACTTATATTAATTTTTATATTTCTTCATATATAGTTGGGCCATGCCTTGTAATCATGTCTCCACACTTACACAGTTATTTGATTTGGCTAAAGCACATAGTTTTTATTATTCAAATTCATAGTTATGGTAGAATTATATACATTATTACTAATTTTTATACATATGTTTATCATGAGACATATATAAGATTTATATTCTATACAACATGTGCCTAATATTGCAAAATCTAAATTAGTTTTAGATTCCAAAACTCTTTTATGGACTGTTACCATATCATAAAAAAAATTGTATTAATACCCCATATATTTTTATGTGATTTTATTGAGCCAATCTACTATATTATTTGGTTTACATTTTGGTATGGTTGAGGTGGTAAAATCACTCAATATTGACAATTTTTTAGGTTGGACTTGGCATCCAACCTCACTAGGTTATAATTATCATTGGGTTACATGGTTGCTAATGTCAACTCCCAGGTGGTAATTCACTTTTGCTCCAAATTTGGGGGCATGTGCCTCTCTCTCTCTCTCTCTCTCTCTCTCTCTCTCTCTCTCTCTCTCTCTCTCTCTCCTCTCTCTCTCTCTCTCTCTCTCTCTCTCTCTCTCTCTCTCTCTCTCTCTCTCTCTCTCTCTCTCTCTCTCTCTCTCTCTCTCTCTCTCCTTGGATATATGCACTTTAAATATTTATCTATATTTATCCTAATCTCATTTTTCATAAACTTACAATGATAAATCTTTTTCAAAACAACTTGTTAATAAGCAAGGTGATTTTATCAACACATAGGTGTACTCCATAAACCTTATTCTTTCAATTTAAATCTATTTTAAGTACTTTCAACCTAGATTATATGCAATTATTTCATACTGTAACATGACCTTAGTTTTAGGTCAGTCACCAGTGAAGGATTCAAGTTGGGCACACGTAAATACAAGGTGAGCATACACACCAAGGTATGTATTCATTTCCTTTAAACTAGTAATTTAATCACTAGATTAAAGGGGGGAAATTTAGATGATATTGTATTATTATTTACCACCTTAGTCTTTTGCACTTTAAAAACTCAGACCTTGTCTCTTCCTATCAGTTCTTTACCTTTATTACTTTTGAAATTATTGCATTTACTCTATATTTATCCACTTAGCCTATATCTCTTAGTCTGATTAGTATTATGTTGATGACCTAGGTCTTCTATCTTGACTAGAATGCTTAAAATATAATTATATTCCATCCCTACAAGTTTTGAATATGTACATTTATCTCCTACTTCCTAGACAATAATGTTTAAGATACACAGTAGCATCGACATTACTATCTTATCCTAACTCAAGTGTCTAGTGCCATAAATTCAATCTAATTTTAAAATGAAATGTATCCTAATGGTCAGACTAAGTGATTTGATGCAAGTTATTACTCCAAAGGGATTGATATAAATATAATATCAACCCTTGTTCATTCCGCACCTAGAATTCAAACAAAATAGCATTCAAAGAGCATTAAATTTAACAAAGCTTACCCTCTATATTCCTATTTTCATACTAGTCATAAGGAATGCACATCTATAGGTCTGAAGTACTAAAGGAGTAACCCAAGAGATCAATTTTCCAAGTTACAACCTAGGTCACTATTATAATTACTTTTCACATATTGTGTGATTAAAACATAATCCAACACATAAAGGATAACTACATTAGTTTGAGGCCCTCTTTAGAGTATTGGTTATGTAGGCAAGATCATTTGATAGTGAGGTCATTGGGGTCAGCTCAACACCATGTGCACACTAACCCATTTTTTCTAAGGTTAGATTGAATATGGAAAGCTGAGGTTTTTCCATTTCATAATGAGTGACAATCCATGACCTAGATCTTAATGAACTAGAGTGAAATCAGAATAAAACCAAGAAGAATTTAAGTGGTCACATCTTATTCTGGTAGATATTCCATACATGACACTAACATCAAACCCAAACAATAATGTTGATAAAAACTATCCCAAGATGATGTTAATATCCAAAAAGTTAGAGGTGTCAAATATAGATTATGATGATTGTTATAGAATCTCCTTCCCACCTAATTTTAGCCTATTTCATATCCAAAACTACATTAGAAACAAAACAAGCTAAGTACTTCACTTCTTTGTCATTTCTATATTTAACATAGTTATAATTTTCATATTTAGACTATCTCAACATAATAAAATTCAATGTATGCTTATATCTAAGTTTAGCATATAATTATCCTTCTATAGATCTAATTATCACCCTTGTGCCATTTCATTTCTATATACCCCTTTAATAATCTAGATAACCTAAATCCAAATCATTTTAGGGTTAAACACCTCCTATTTAAAATTCCCCCAAAGGGCATGGTATTTTGTTCATTCTTATTTAGAGGAAGAATACTCGATAAATATGACCTACCACTTTAATTGGCCAATCTCCACAATAATGTAGTTAGAACAAAATTCACAATGTGATGTTCAAAGACTAGCCACTACCTTTTATATATCTCTACTTAGACCATGGTTATTCCATAGGCTGACCCTACTAATATTATATGAATCCTATATAAATGTGATAAGATAATATGAAAGGTTATTGAATCCATAATTTGGATACACATATCCCTAGACACACTATATGTTAAGGGTGTAGTAGAGATAAATCTAAACCTGTGCACAAGATCAAGCTTTTAAATTACATAAGATACCTATCTACATGCATGTTTATCTATTTATGGTGGAACAGTCTGGCAATTTTCTCTGGGATAGATCTGAGAAAAAATAAAAGTAGTTCAATTACCATAAGCATCTATGCCTTACCAGATCCATCTTAATAGGTTTTGATAGACATTTCCCTAATTTGAGTGACCATAGATCCATTTTAAACCATTATTGATGATAGTGCATTGTCACAAACTAGAACTAAATTGAAACAAGTTAAGTACCCTATCCTTTTTCTCATTTATATTTATATCAAGTGAAATAATTCCATCACATTCAAATTTGCTTAATTTAGACTAATATTATATATTCTAAATTAGTCTCTAGTTTTTTCTTATTTAGA